>JAJONR010001947.1:0-91685 GCA_029582245.1 Solanum etuberosum | reverse complement strand
TATATATATATATATATATATATATATATATATATATATATATATATATATATGTCACATGAAATAAATTAAGCATAGTAATAAAGGATTAAATTAATCAATAAATTAAATTATCAGAGATTTAATTTAATTGATTGGTATCGGAATTCTAACATGGGGAGTTAAATAAGATTTAATGTTGGATTTTGAAATTAAACCAAGTAGCTCAATTACAGATTTTTGGTGGAATAATCTGTAATTTATTATGGTAGGATTAATTCACTCATTTTTGAATTGATACCATAATTGGAAGCCTTTACTATTAAATTTGTGGTCCCTACTATACCAGATTAAATATATATATTTTGAGAAAATAAAATAGAGGATTCTAGAAGCAGGTAAAACTAGTTTTTTACTGTACTTCTAGACATGTTTCAAAATTTGAAACGTGCAGAGTCTTTTTGTTGAGAGAAAGACTCCCTCACGTCAGTTGGAGAAACGTGGATAAAAGGAGGAACCTCTCACAAATTGTTTTCATCCGTTTTTTACAAATCACAAAATATACTGCCCCCACTGAAGTAGAATCTGATTTTAGTAGAAGGCCGCAGACCTGGAGACTACTGTTCTTGACGATCTTTGTGAAATCTTCAACAGGTTAGTGAATCTTATTCACAATTTTTATATATCATCTAAGATTAATTGTAGGTTTTGTGATCCTATGTATGCTTCCGCTGTCATATCTTCTATCAATTGGTATCACAAGTCAGCCTACATACACTAGATAATGTATGTTAAACTAGTATGCATATGAAATCTGTTATTACTGATTTATGCATAAGATATCTATGGTTTTCTTACTGTATAAGCATGAATTGAAATCTGTAATCTGAACAGAATTTTTTGACTAACTCTGGTTGCGCTGACATTTGGCTGGTTCATTAGAAACGGCCCAATAAACAAAACACACTGCTATGCAATGATGAAGGTGTTTTTTGGCCATTCGGGGTTGTTTCGATAGGTTTTTTGGCATTTTTCTATGTTCAGAAAAATTAAAAAATAAGAAAAATTTTTAAAAAAGTTATTTTTTAAATTCCAGTGATATTAGGATTCATTCCTTATGATTTTTATTGAAAAATAACCGTATATATATGATTTACATGTTGACATAAGTCTTCTTCCACATCGAATAAGATTCATATAATAACTACTATGGTTTTAATCTCTGTTTTTGATTACTTGTATTAACTCTTCAACTGATTTACATGTTAATTCATATGGGTTTATTATGTTTTGAGCATGAATAAATATGTTGTTCTTACTGTATAAGCATGAATTGAAATCTGTAATCTGAACATAAATTTTTCAGAATTTTTTGACTAACACCGATTGCGCTGAAATTTGGTTGATTCATTGAAAACGACCCAATAAACAAGACACATTTCTATGCAATAATGAAGGTGTTTTTTTGGCCATTCGGGGTTGTTTAGATAGTTTTTTTTGGCATTTTTCTATTTTCAGAAAAAAATAATTAAAAAAGAAAAATTTTAAAAAAATATTTTTTAAATTCCGGTGATATTAGGATTCATTCCTTATGGTTTTTATTGAAAAATAATAGTATATATATGAGTTTACATGTTGACATAGGTCTTCTTCCACATCAGATAGAATTCATATAATAAATACTATGGTTTTAATATCTGTTTTTGATTACTTGTATTAACTCTCCAACTGAGTTACATGTTAGTTCATAGTACAGAGATTATTAATGATATTTACCTAATTAAAATAACAGTTTACTCTCTAACAGAGTTAGTTCTATCTAATTTATGTGGTAATATCTATCATGACTCATATATTTGCTTGAAAAGTTAAGTTTCCCTAACGAATCTAACTGTTCATGTGCATGAATATATAGGTTCTATGTGTTTTGTTTATATTTTAATGCATGTTTAATGATTTTTTTTAACATATCTCTGATTAACAATGGCATCTTTTACTCCTTTAACCTCCATCTTGAATCAAAATAAGTTAGAGGGCCCGAATTATGTGGACTGGAAATGAAATTTGGATATTGTACTTACTGCTGAAGGTTATAAGTATGTGCTAGTTGAAGAGTGCCCTGAGAAACCTGAAAATGCGCCTGATGATCAAGTAAAGGCTTATGATAAGTGGGTTAAGGCTGATGAGATGGCAAAGTGCTACCTTCTTGCTTCTATAGAGAATGTCTTGCAGCATCAACATCAATCTATGACTTCTTCTTTTGATATGTTCGAATCTCTCAAAGAGATGTTCGGAGAGAAAAATTGTGCTACAAAGCAGACATCCATGAAGGCCCTCTTAAACACTAAGATGTCTGAAGGTTCATCGGTCAAGGAGCACGTTCTTAAGATGATGAGTCTTTTGAACAAGCTGGAGATACTTGGTGTTGTGATTGACAAGGAATCTCAAGTTGAGATGGTCCTACAGACTTTGCCTGAAAGCTTTCAGCAATTTCGCTTGAACTACAACATGAACAAAATGGATTTGTCCCTTGCAAAGTTGCTAATTGAGCTACAAGCGACTAAGACTATAATCAAGCAACAGGCTCCCCCTATGGCATTTATGGTTGACAAACCTTCGTCTTCTAATCCAAGAGTCGGTCAGAAAAAGAAAAAGCCCTGAAAGGTTCAGGCCCCTAGAGTTGCACATGGTGCTAATGGTGGTGTAACTAAGCCAAAAGGCAAGTGTTTTCACTGCAAACAACCTGATCACCACAAGAAGCAATGCCCTGGCTACCTAGCCAAGGTGAACAAACAAGGTATTTTTTATTTAAATGTCGTTGAAACTGTTTTAGCGGCTGTTTCTACCCAACTATGGGCTATAGATTCGGGAACCACTAATCATGTTTGCACTTCTTTGCAGGGGTTTCAGGAAACGCAACGGCTAAGTGAGAATGAGGTTTGCGTGTTTCAAGCAAATGGAGATCCAACACCAGCCTTAGCTTTAGGGAATATTTCATTTTCGTTTAGTGATTCTAGAATTTTGTTTTTGAAAGACGTTTTGTTTGTACCTTTTATTAGAAGGAATTTGATTTATGTTTCTGAATTGATGGATGTTGGCTACAATGTTTATTTTGATAATAACTGTGTTGTTATTAACTTTAATAAACGTTTTATTTATAATGCTCCTAGAATACATGATCTTTTTGTCTTTGATGTTTCTCACAATATGCTACAACAAACAGAACTAAATAACGTTGATAGATCACTTAAGAGAAAACGTATTTCAGAATTGAGCGAAACTTATTTATGGCACTTACGTCTAGGTCATATTAATTTAAATCGGATTTCACGGTTGGTTTCTGATGGACCTTTGAGTTCATTGACAATGGAGGCACTTCCAACCTGTGAATCCTGTTTAGAAAGAAAAATGACCAAGAGACCCTTTCCTTCCAAAGGAAATAGAGCAAGAGATAAGTTAGAACTAATTCATTCTGACTTGTGTGGTCCAATGAATATACAAGCAAGGGGTGGTTTTGAGTATTTTGTGACTTTCACAGATGATTACTCAAAATACGGATATATTTATTTGTTGCGCCGTAAATCTGAATGCTTTGAAAAATTCAGAGAATTTAAGATGGAAACGGAAAAATGACATAATAAATATATCCAAACATTATGATCTAATCGTGGTGGTGAATACCTTTTTTTAGAATTCATAAAATACTTATCAGAATCTGGAATTACCTCTCTATATTCTGCTTCAAAAACACCACAACAAAATGGTGTAGCAGAAAGAAGAAATACAACTCTTATGGATATGGTTCGATCAATGTTAAGTTATTAAGATTTGTCTTCTTCTTTTTGGGGGTATGCACTAGAAACAACCAACTATGTTCTAAATATAGTTCCTTCAAAATCAGTATTTTCAGCCCCAATTGAATTGTGGAGTGGGCGTAAGCCTAGTCTACGACATATTCGAGTTTGGAAATGTCCAACACACGTGCTAAAAGGAAAAACTGACAAATTGAAATCTAAAACAGAAGTGTGCATTTTTATTGGATACCCAAAAGGAATAAATGGTGGTCTATTTTACTGTTCTAAGGAGCAGAAGGTAATTGTTTCGACAAATTCCAAGTTTCTAGAAGAGGATTATTTAATGAACCATATTCCTAGAAGTAAACTTATTTTTACAGAAATTAAACAATAGAATAACGAATAATGAATTACAAGAACGAATTCCCCAAACGGTTATTGACATACCACTGCGGTCAAGTAGTGGGAAAAATACCGATATATAAGAAGTTGCACAAGAATAAATGCCTGACAACTCGCTACCTCAAAGTAGTGGGAGTAATGTCTAACAACCTGTAATTATGGAGGAAGAAGTTCACGGTGTTCAGAATTTGGTTCCAGAAGTAGCGGATACTGTAGTGACTAGTCGTCGTAGTGGGAGAATTATTAGAAAACCTGTACGGTTTGCGCTTTTAGGAGAATCATACGATAGGATCCCTGAGGAGCCTAATACAGAACCCCTTAATTACGCCGAAGCACTACATGACAAAGATGTTGAAATGTGGATTACTGCTATGAAATCTGAAATGGAGTCCATGTACTCAAATCAAGTCTGGGATCTTGTAGAACCACCTACAAGAGTCAAACCAATTGGCTGTAGATGGATCTATAAGAAAAAGAGAGGAGTGGATGGTAAAGTGCAAACTTTTAAGGCTAGGCTTGTTGCGAAGGGGTTCACTAAAAAAGAATGGATTGATTGTGAGGAAACCTTTTCGCCGGTAGCCATGCTTAAATCCATAAGGATTCTCTCATCCATTGCTGCCCATTATGATTATGAAATTTGGCAAATGGATGTCAAGACGATTTTTCTTAATGAGAGTCTTGATGAGTGCATCTATATGGCACAACCAGAGGGTTTCATGAAAAGCGAAAATGAACACATGTTGTGTAAACTAAGAAAATCCATTTATGGATTGAAACAAACATCTAGGGCATGGAACACTTGTTTTGACACTCCGATTAAGACTTTTGGTTTTGATCAATGTGAAAATGAGCCATGCATTTATAAAAAGTGGGATGGAGATAAAGTGGCATTTTTGATTCTGTACGTAGATGATATCTTACTCATAGGAAATAATGTGAGCATGTTGAGTTCAGTCAAGGAGTAGTTGTCCTCACGTTTTGATATGAAAGACTTGGGTGAAGCGGCTCATATCCTTGGGATCAATCTCATGCGAGATCGCAAAGAAAGAATGTTAGGCTTATCTCAAGCACTTTATATCGACACAATTCTTGCAAGGTTTAGCATGCAAAATTCCAAAAGGGGATTTCTCCCTTTTAGACATGGAATTTCCCTATCGAAGGATCAGTCACCTAAAACGGCTGATGACATAGAGAGAATGAAGGTGGTCCCTTATGATTATGCAATAGTAGGGAGCCTCATATATGCAATGATATGCACTAGCCCTGACATCTGTTTTGCCGTAGGCATGGTCAACAGATTCCAGTCCAATCCTGGCCAAGAACATTGGACTGCTGTAAAACATATAATCAAGTACCTGAAAAGGACTAGGGATTATATATTATTTTTCAACTCAGATGATCTTGTGCCTATTGGGTATACAGACTCAGACTTCCAATCAGATAGAGACTCTAAAATCAACCAGAGGATATGTGTTTACTTTAGGAGGTGGAGCCATAAGTTGGAGAAGCATTAAACAAATACATGTTGCCTAAACTAAGGCTCATACTATCAGACTCAAGTCTGCTATTCCAGTCTACAAGGATCTAGTCAGTCCAAAACGACGTCGAAGACAATACTAAACAACAAAGTTTGAGAGTCTAAGGCAACACTGGTCTATCCTAGGCTAAGGCTGGACATGCATCAAAAAGTAAGTAAATTCAAGGAGGCTAAGACTGGACATGCATCAGAAAGAAAGTAAATTCAAGTAGGCTAAGGCTGGACATAGCATGCACAAATCCAAACCACCCAACTAGCAAGGTACTATGCTAGAAATTATGTCGATCAAACCAAAAAATATGGTATCTAAGAAGAGAGGTAAGAATATTAGGTCCCCGCCCCCAATTCACACTAATCAACATGAGTTCACACATTCAGGCTCAATCTAGATATAAAGGAAGCCGTCCTACCTTTAGGCCTACCACACGCACTCCAAATCACTTCGTCAGAGCTTTTCCTTTTCGAACGGTCTTTGAGCGCTGCCACACTATCAAAAATAGGATCACAACGTCAATACAATTGTTTAGACACCAAAATCACAACAATAAAAAATGGGTCAATTTTGGAGTCGAAACGGAAATCGTTGGACCCGCGCCGAATTTTCTGAATTTGACTCCACCAAAAGACCCAAAATAGTACCCCAAATTTTTGTTCCAAAATGAAACACAATTCGGGGATCGGTACGCAGCGAAAACCCAACATGCAAATAAATCACACTTTAATCAATTTAAAAAAATGCAGCAGGTAAAACTCAGAATTTACCAAAATTGAAGGATTTCCAGCACTCCTTGAACACTCCACAATGTAGCCTCGATAATTCCTGACACGTGGGACTTTGAATCATCCAAAATCGAGCTAAAATGAGCAAGATATCACCAAATCAATATAGTCAAAATCAAGAACTCGAAATGGAATACAACAGTCTGATTTATCACGATTTTACCTCAAACGACGTGCACCCGAAAACTTCCAATCACTCTACAGTGAAGCCACCAATAAAATGAAGCTTCCACACTTTGAATCACCTCATTTGGCCAAGAAATGAGAGATATATGGGATTTTAAAGTTTCCAAAATGAGCTGATATTTCTGCTATATAAGCACCAGATTTCAACATTTTTTTCGGAAACTTAAAAACTCCGATGGGGTGTTCTTAACTTGTTCGAAGCTCCGCACATGCAAACGAGATATGCAACCATACCAAATTTGATATACCGGACTCAATGGCGCAGTTGAAATTTTCATACGAGGTCATCTTGACAAAAAGTGGATCCCACACCCAACTATCAATTTATGTCAAAATCCACAAAGGGGCTTAGAATTAGCTCGGAAGCCTCGGGACACGAGCGAAGGATCAATCTAGACGAAACTCGACATTTTAGAGCTAACCACACTGACTAAATTCTCATCCGAGCGCGTTTACTCAGAATGTTGACTAAAGTCAAACTTAGGCTTAAACTTTAAAGTTAAAATGCCTAATCACACCGACTCACACTGAAAACCTCGAGAGTCATGCCGACAATGGTACTAGCCTAAAATGACCCTTCTGGAGCTGATGGAGTCATCAAAATTGGATTTTGTGGTCATGTTTCTATACTTCTGATAAAAAATGACCGTTCAAGGTTCAAAAGCTCCCAAAACACTAAAACTCGCATACAAACCAAACGAACGATCAGGTGACCGAATGGTCAGGCCCCAACAAGTCATAAATGAATTGGGGGTTGCTACAGGAAACCTCTAAACGACAAACAAGAGGCATAAATATAGAAATAACCTGAAGGTCATTGCATTTCCATCATCATCTAAATAAACCTCTATTGCTAATTTTCGTGTACATCTTATATTATTCTTTTGGTAATTCTTTAAAAGTAGAAGAAATGAACAAATTTAAAGAAAATGTAAATGGTTCTTCACCATAAGAGACACCTACGAACTGCGTATTTCAATATTTAATATACATCTCTTTTGAGCCATGAGTAGTAAAATTTAAACGTTTGTTGGTGTAATTAGCAATGTTCTGACAAAGTTACAAATAACTAATTTGAGCCTAAATGAAAATGTAATTTAGTACAATTAAATTTTTTATAAGAACCTAAATTAATTTTTTTTATAGAGAGAACATATGAAAAAATAAGCAAAAAGAGAAAAATACACACATTTTTGTTCAATCCTTAATCACAAAAACAAAGATGAAAAAAATTACATAATCAATGCACGTATTTTTGAACTTTTATCCGGCTCCCCTTCTATCCACATCCAAGAGCCTTTTCATGAAGTCAAACTGAAGTATAAATCTGATATTGCAACAATAATATAGAATATCACTATTTCAAATATGAAATAAAAATAATAATCTTGAGTAGGAATCTTATGAAACAAAAAATATGAATTTATATAGACAAAATTGAAGGAATATCATAAGGTATCTTAAATTTTGAAATTAAACAGTTGGGGATTATGAATATGAAAATTTAAAGAAAATGAGTAATATTAATTAAAGTAGAATCAATACGTATAAGTTATGGAGGTAAAATTTTTAAAATAAATAAAAGAAGGAAAAGATAAAATAATGAAGACAAAAAAAAATTCATGAACTATTCAACGTTTGTTGGGTGTTTAAGTTTTATTAAGAAAGCAAGCAAATCAACTTCTTTTTTGTATTACTCCATTGTGTTTAACAAAATTGGAAGAGGAAAAAAATATAATAAAAAAAGAGACAAATATCTTGAAAGATTGAAGTAGTAAATTTTGAGACTTTTATTTTTTTGTAATAAAAAATAATAATGAGTGTAACTAATCTTTGAGACATTTAAGTATAACAATAAATAGAGGAGTACTAATTGATATATTTATTTTTTGTACAATAATAAGTAAGTAGAAAAATATGAAAAAATATCTAAAAATTGAGGAAAAAGATAAATAGAATCGTTGGCCAAAGAGAGGTGCAAGTTCACTTTTCTAGCATCTACTTTATATTATATATAGATTTTTAAGCACAACAATATCTAATAGCTATGAGAAATGTACCATAGATAATATATCTTTCAACCATGGCAAAATTTTAGAATATTTAAATCAAAATAATACATCAATGAATCTTTAAAATATTGAAAACCTTCAAACTTTATATTAATATGCTCATCTCTCTTGATGAATCTTTCAACATAATTAAGCTTCCTTCTTCATTTTGATGAACTTGTACTAAACTAATGTGAAAATCTCTTTGGAATGAATCTTTAAAGAATATATCTTTGATCTTCATCAAAGTGAAGGACATATCATGTCACTATCTTTTCTATGATTTCTTATGAAAAAGATGAAAAATAAAATAAAAAGAGAAAAAAGAGAAAAAAAACTACACTAATAGAAAGAAATAATGAGAAAATAAAAAATGAATATGCAACATCTTCATGGATGATTGTTGTTTATAGATTTGATAATCCATAAGAATAGTTAGAAAGGAGTTGAAGAGTGTCACGACCCGAGCCTACACCCTGGACATGGACGACACTTGAGAACCATTGATGGTCTCAAGCGAACCCTCATCTTGGCTGACTACAAGCGGAAGACTAACTCAAGCATACACAAACATCAAACTGAAAGAAATGCTAAATCAACAGTGTATTAAATCTCAAAAACTCTCTAAATATACTGAGTATTAAACATAAGTCTTAAGGAAAACCTCTGAAATTGAAAGACTCTCCAAAACTGTCTATCTATGAAGCCTCTACTATACAATGATGAGAGTCGGGACAAGACCCACGACTCTTCAAGGGGACTACTACTAACAACTCATAAAACTGGAGTCCTCCAGAAGTAAGGAGGTCTTACTCAAAAGCTGTCGAGCAGATGAAGTGATCTCAACGGACTCTTGTTGAGGATCCTAAGAACATGTATCTACATCATTAAAATATGTCGGTCGAATGACATCAGTACATTGAATGTACGAGTATGTAATATAGCTGAATAACAAATAACTACATGAAAGGACTGCAGTAGATATAGATATACTCAACTGAATGTAAAGAAATAAAGAAGTGAAATCATTAAAACTTTTTTTAAAGAAAATACTTACTCATCTCTGAACTCAACATATTAAGTGATATAATAAAGATACACTTTTAAATCTATTTGGAAGATTCTCTAACCGACAACTATAACTATGAGCTACGTGATGATACAACGTCTCGCCCACGCTACCATAACTGTCCTATACCTTGCCGGGGTATAGAACACCTCAGCTAAGTGGATCCACTAAGCTCTGCCCGAAGGTACTAAGTATTCATCTAAAAAGTATGACTCTTTACCCATGTTTGCATACATGGTTTATGAGGATTTTGAGTTGTCTGAACTCATCCCTATATCGGTGCTCAATACTACTCCCAATAATATACTCATGCTCAAATGTATAAAACATACTCTTTCTCTGTTTTGAGGTAATTACTCAAAATAACCTCTTAAAAAAGGTAATGCTCTGAAGTATCTCTGAACTCATAAATTCATTTAGAAATCAAAGTTCCTCTTTCTCAATGTAAAAGTAATATATTTGGGAATCAATTAGTTCCCTTAAAATTTACTCAAAATGTCTCTTTAAACTTTCCTTGAAACTCCTCTATACTTTCTCAAAAAATCAATTTAAGATAATTGTTCGATTAAAAGATTCTCAACAATAACTCAAGGAATACTCAAATAATAGGGTTCATGCTGAAATATAGACATGAACGAATCAACTCAATAAAAGCTCTTGGACTTTTCTCTTAAACTCACTTAAGTGTTGAATGTATATTAAGACATGTGATTAGGATATGCAGGGATTTTCAAAGGTAAACAGAGCTTATAGGAGCTATATAGAGAGGGGAAACGTGGCACAACTTAAAGGAACATGCGGCGGATGAAACAAAGAAAAGAATGAGCCCAGCAAACCTTGGTGTACTACTGGTGCAGGGCGCCAGGCCTTGAACTTCAGAAGTCAGGCCTTGGCGCACTGCTGGCGCGCCGCCCTAGGGCCTGAATTGCTGAAGGCCAGCCTTGGCGTTACCATGGTGCGCCGCCCAAGGCCCTTCCCCAACAACTCAACAAATTTTCAAGCTTAAATTAGGACCCCAAATTAGTTTAGAGTTGGGAAATTTCTCCTAAACTCTTCTTGATTCTCAACCCAAAACCAAACACAAGAGAACTTTCATACAATTCCTTTGGAAAACATCACTTTACCAAATCAATAGGGTTCATGTGATACCAAGCATGAACAACACCATAAGATTCATAAAACAACAGAATCAAAACCTCAATTGTTAAAGAATCAAATTCAATATCAAGAACTACGAATGGATCCTTTAGATGTAACGATTTCTTGACTAAATTGAGATGTAGGGCGTGAGGACGAACAAGTCCAACGCTGTGAGAAGCCTTACATATCTGGAAAGAATAAAGGTTCTTGGAAAAAATCAATGGAATTTTGAAGAACGCTTGAAACTTAGTTTTTTCTCCTCTTGGAACCTTGCTCTAATTTCTCTAAGTGTTAAAGAACGTGAAAATATGGTTTAACGTTATTTCAGACCTTAATCGGGTGAAGAAAAACGTGGCTAGGCTTAGAAGGGATGAAAAAAGACCAAACTACCCCTCTAAAGACGATTGAAGTGCCTTAAAAGAGAGGCTTCACCAAAACAAGCATAACTTTTACTCCGAACTTGAAATTAAGCAAACTTGGCGGTGTTGGAAAGAGGACTGAAAGACCTTTAATTTTATAGGTCATGAGTCACCTAATTCTTTATGTGCTAAGAGATGTGATCGTTTGAAGTTGAGTCAAGTAAAATCTCATATTGAAACTCAATCGGTAAGAAAACTTTCAACTCAGCTTTGTGCTAGGGGATTCTAGTGACCTTAATTCATATCCAAAATCGTTCCCACACTAAATAATTGATCTTTACACCTAAGAACAATTAAGAATCACTCGGTACGATCTTATTCACAAATGAAGAATGATTCGAGTCTTAACTTAGAAATTTTTGAGATGTTACAAAGATGATGTTATTTAAGTAGAGAATACGAATAGATGGAGGTTTTTCGTAACTCATTAGATATAATTAGAATAGTAAATATGATTGTATTTTTATTTAATAAAGAAAATATTTAATGAAAAAATTAAGAAAGAAATCTCAAAAAAGAGAAAAAAGATAAATATGAATGGAGGCAGGTGTCACGTTACCTTGTCTATGTTTCTCCATATATTATATATGTAGATATAGATATAGATATAAATGTGTAATTTTAATTTAATTAATTCATGTAATTTTTATTTTTTTTGTATTATAAACTATTTGTAATAAGCATTGAATAAATAATTCCATCTGAACCAAATGAATTAGCTTAAAATGTCTACTTATTAATGTTAGATTAACAGTAACGCCTGGAGTGGTGTATTTTGGCATGTCCCTGCTTAAACCCTAAAACTCACCACCATCACCACTACCACGGCTATACACGCCTGTGCCGGAGAGCAATGAATGGAGTCAATTACTGAAGCTATTTTGTTCTACTTCGCCATGTTAATTTTTGTTCGGGGCCTATTAGGTATCACATTCAGAAAATCTGACCGTGTAAGCCATTTCTCACCTCCTACATTTACTCCATTGATTCCATTCTTCTTTGTCAACAACTTTCTTTGCTTATTCAGATACCCATTTTCCACAAATACTAGTAATACTTTTTTAGATGCTAATTCCATTAAGAATATCATACGGGAAGAGAAATGGGAAGATGATATTAGGATTGCAAGACTTTTTGATTCCGCTTTAGCTCCTATTTGGGTCTCCCAAATTCTATTGGCATTGAAACAAGACCCAAGGTTAGTGTTGAGGTTTTTCAAGTGGGCAAAAACACAGTCTGATTTTTATCATACTGCTGAGGGTTATTGTATTGTAGCTCACATTTTGTTCTATTCTAGAATGTATAGTGATACATATGATGTTCTAAAACAATTGGTTACCTTGAGTAATGATAAAACGGTGTTGCCTTGTTCTGATGTACTTGGTGTTCTTTGGTCAACAAGGAATGCTTGTAAGCCGGGGTATGGGGTGTTTGATGCATTATTTAGTGTACTAATTGAGTTGGGGTTGCTTAAGGAGGCTAGTGAGTGCTTTTTAAGGATGAGAAGTTTTAGAGTTCTTCCCAAAGCACGATCTTGCAATTATCTTTTGCACAGATTCTCTAAGTTAGGTGATAAGAATTCATCATTGAAGTTCTTTGATGATATGATTGAGTCTGGAATTGTTCCAACAGTGTATACCTACAATATAATGATTGATTATTTATGTAAGGATGGGGATTTGAATGCTGCAAAAAGGTTATTTACTCAGATGAAGGATATAGGCATTGATCCAGATAGTGTTACGTACAATTCTCTCATTGATGGAATTGGTAAGCATGGGGAGCTTGAGGATATGGTTTCTATCTACAAAGAAATGAAGAAATTTAAATGTCTTCCTGATGTAGTAACATACAATACATTGATCAATTGTTTCTGTCGATCTGGAAGGATGGCAGTAGCATTTGAGTATCTGCATGAGATGAAGAGAAGTGGCTTGAAGCCCAATGTGATTACCTATAGCATATTTATTGATGTTTTTGCCAAAGAAGGAATGTTACAAGGAGCTATCAAGTTCTTTGTAGACATGAGGCGGGTTGGTCTTGCTCCTAATGAATTTGCTTATACTTCGTTGATTGATGCTCATTTTAAAGTTAGTAAAGTTGATGAAGCGTTGAAGCTTGTTAAAGAGATGCTAGAGGTAGGAGTTAAGTTAAATGTCGTGACCTATGCGACATTGGTCGATGGCCTTTGTAATGCGGGGAATATCAAGGAAGCTGAAGAAGTTTTTAGGGTCATGTTGAAGGATGGGATTGTCCCAAATTTAGAAGTCTATACTGCTCTTATCCATGGGTATATCAAATCAAAAAGGCTAGTGGATGCTTTGAATATTTTGGAACAAATGAAAGAAAATAATATCAGACCAGACACATTACTCTATGGAATAGTTTTATGGAGTTTTTGCTCTGACGAGAAGTTTGAAGAAGCCAAAGTTTTATTTGATAAAATGAAGGGACTTGGGATAGAGGGAAACTATGTCATATACACAATACTTGCCGACGCTTACTTTAAGGCTGGAAAATCTGGAGAAGCACAGGCTCTGCTAAATGAAATGCAGGAAAGAGGTATTTCCCCTACAGTTGTGACGTATTCTGCATTAATTGATGGCTTGTGTCGGCTGGGATTTGTCCAGGAAGCAATGGACCATTTCCATTCTATGCCAAAAATGGGTTTGCAGCCTAATGTTGTGGCTTATACAGCTCTAATTCATGGCCTCTGTAGAAATAAATGTCTAGAGGCTGCGGAAAAGATGTTCAATGAAATGCTTGGAAAAGGTATACATCCAGATAAAATAGTTTATACATCCTTGATAGATGGAAATCTAAAGCAGGGAAATATTCAAGATGCTTTAGATTTACGAAGGAGAATGACTGGTAGTGGTTTGGAGCTTGACCTTCATGCCTACACTGCTTTGATTTGTGGGCTTTCAAAAAATGGCCAGGTGCCTCAGGCGAGAAGTTTTTTTGATGAGATGATTGAGAAGGGTGTTAAACCTGATGAGGTTGTATTTTCATGTCTTATAAGAAAATATCAAGAGATTGGTAATCTGGAAGAAGTCCTTGCATTGCAAAATGAAATGATGAAAAGAGGCCTTACGACAGTTACAAGTGACGTTGCAGTTCATAATATGCAAACCTGAGTAATTGTATTTTTGTTGTCTGGTTACATCATTGACAGAAGAGGTCGCGATTATACTCAGTGTGCTTTCCTATATCTAATTCAACCCCATCTCAGTACTGAGGTAAGTTTCAGTTCATTCGTGTATTCATTTGTGCTTACATGTTGACTAAATGTAGTAAATAGAAAAACTAAGATAAAAAGCTCAGTGTTCTGTACAGATTAGGTTTTTTTGTAAACTTGCACTTGAGATAGTGCTGAAACCCTGTTAGATTTCGTTTCCTACTTGCACAATTCATAGGAACCTTTTGTGTATGTCCGGGAACTTTTTCGATACAGTTCACAGCACCAGTTTAGTGTTGCTACATCAGTAAAATGCCTTTTTAAGTAAATGGTGGTATAGGACTCCCTTGTCTAATTTCCTTTAGGCTGCAAAAAAGGACGCATGGTGTACAACTAAATGGAAGATTTTACTTTCCATACACAATGACTTATCCATGTTATCCATTTGTAGCCAAAATCCATTCTTCCAAAAGAGTAACATGACCAAAGACCTTCTTGATTTCCATTCACACAATTCATGTAGTTCTCCTTTCCTGATCTCGAGTCGACCATCTCGTTTGCTATAAGGGATGTCTCCCAAGTCCCAATAGAAGTGTCCTGGGATGTGGAGATGAGCTTGTCAGTCACCAGTTCCAACTTTCCATCTAGCTCCTTTGGCTATTATTTTATAACTCTCTCCACCACCATTCTTCAATAGTATGTGCACAATAAAGGAAGATTAAATTTTTCCCCAAAATTATTGTATGTGTCAGATTTATTGCTGAAAATGAGAGTTATCCACTCTTCTGAAAGTATGTGTTTCGAGGCATACCAGTTATAAGTTAAATCCATGAAGTGTAGTTTGTTAGGGGTCTTATAGTTGGGGAAGTCAAATCAGTGGTGATTCATAATAAGTTAAAGATAAGTTGCCCGAGACTGAAATGTGAGCCTTTTGTTTATCCTCTCTTCTTTTTATATTTGTTCCTGGAACTAGACTGTATTCTCTGTATGACTTGTCCATTGTCTACTAATTAATCAATATCATCCTTTTAATTCTGTTTATTTGTGCTTGGTTCCACATCAAACAAAACATCTATAGTAATTGTTTCATATAAACAAAAATTATAAGCTAGATACTCCTACCAAGAATAAGTATTCTAAACATGATCCCAGTTGAGGTATAAAACGACCCACTGGTTCTTTTGTCTTCCTTAGGTGATATCGCTTAATTTTGCCGTGATCCTTACTGCAGGGTATTGGGTTGTCTCCTAGGTTTGAGCCTGCCCAGAAACAGAGGAAAGGCGGTAAGTTCATAATTGTGCTTATTTTTTGGTTGGAAATGTTGCATTATGGTTTGATTTTCTTCTTTTGTTTTTGGAAAGAAAATGGTTACAGATCATTCTAAATATCAAAAGAAAAAGAGTATTGATGCTTGTGGTTTTTGTAATTTGTAGACTACTTTTGTGTGGCAATGGAATAGGCTAATCAACCACTCTTAGTTTTAGAAAGTATGCGAGTTATCCCCTTGTTGGCTAATAATGTCCAACTCTGAACTTTTCTTTTCTAAAGAAGTTCTCAAATGCTTGTACTTCGTTAAGATTTTATGAACTTATCAATTAAGTCGTAGAGTAGTAACACTTAGGCTTAATACATACTTTTTTTTTTTGAAATAGTTAACTTTCTTAGGCTTAATACATACTTTACCCCTCAAAATTGGAAGAAATCATTTACGCCTCTCCTTTGTGGGCATCCTTTTACACGCTTTATCTAAATTTTCTGTAGCAAAACCCCCCACTAAAATGTCATGTGGCATGCGTGTCACTGTCAGTTACCAATCCAATTAGCGCATGCGAGGGTAAAAATCTGTCAAAATCCCATTCTAAAATATTTAGCCACGGGTTATTTCTTCTCTTTAGATGTGATATATATTTTTTTCTTTTGAACAAGCTCTATCTATTTTCTTCGTTCTAGTTTTTATTTTCCTTTTTTTGTTTTCTCTTTTCTTCGTTCCTTTACTTCCCCAATAATTCTTTTCCCTGAACTCTCCGCCACAACATTGCTCCAGAAAGAGCCACTATAGGTGCACACTTTACTATTGCCCACATGAACTCAACTTTGGAGAAAGCAGCCACTAGAGGTGCACATTCTACTGTTAGACACATGAACTCAACCACAGGCCAGCTGAACTGTATGTCACTTGATCACCAAGATTTCTCTGGAGGAAGTTAGCAAGAAGTAACGAGAAAGCAGGAAGAAGATTGAAAAGAAAAGTCAATGGAAATAGATCCTTCGTTTCTCCTATATGCAAGAATCATTTTTATCTTATTCGTTTTACTTTTACCTTCTTTTTTTGTATTGGTAATGCATATTCTGATTTTGTTTTTGGTTTTAAGTTTGTCAATGGGAAAATGGATTTGGTGATGGTGAATTTGGCTGAAACAAAATTGATGGTGAAAGGCTAGAGGATTATAGGAATGAAAGTAGAGAGATATCTACCATGACTGCTAAGATTTGCTCTAGTAAAAAATTCAACCAAGAAAAGGCAATGGGAAAAAAGGGGTTTCACTAGAAAAATGGTGGAAATCTACCTAGGTAGGACCTTCATTCTGAATTTTTTTTTCATCTTATTTTATGACATGTTGTGTCAAGATCGTGAGTGGTCCGAGTCGTGTATGTCTAAAGAGTGGTCTTAGCTCATCCAAGCATGTTCCCAAAGATGATTTTCCGCTGCCGAACATTGATTGAATGTTGTCACTTTAATCTTATTTGATTGTGTGGCTGACTGCACATTAATCTTAGCATCCACATATTTGTGATGCTCATCTTGTCGATGTGTTGGAATTTAGCAGAAACATTGATTGTCTTATAGAACTTATGTTTCAACTTGGTAGGCACCCTCCTATCACATAACACCCAGGTAGCATTTTTTTCATATTAGTCATTCAATTTTGAGGGAATAATTCACTTGCATTCCTGCTAGCACTATAAAAAGCTTTGGTCTTAACGCTCTTACTACTACTGTGCAGCCTTTTCTCTGGTTTGTAGAGTCGAGTTTCTTGTTTACCCACAACGAAGGAGCCGCCCCCACCATGCAAGCAACCATGGGTCATAACGCACTCTTCGCACAACAAATCCACATTGAAGTTGACTTATTTGCTTGGCCAATCATCGGGTATTTTATTTCTTAGCATTTTCAGACTTGTTTCAAAATTTCAATACATACACAAAGCGGGGGTACTTTTGTGTTTTCGGCGATTGGCAAAAGGTCGGCAACAAGTGATTCATCATGCCCAACCATGAGCCGATCGCTTTTTTGGAATGGTTTTTAGGTCACCAAATTTCCATAAATGGATAGAAAAATGGGTCCATATAAATGATCAAGACCTCGCAAACAACAATGCTCCTTCCCTTTTATTTTGCTCTAGGGGCCATCTTTTGTCATATCTCTTACCTATGGTTCAAGAAAGGGATTTGCTAGAATGATTGCAACGAGCCAACACCACTACTTAAAGGTGGAAATGGAGTGGACGGAGGATGATGGAGCAATTAAGCCTTTGATGATTTTCCCTTTAAGCGACAAGGGGGTGAGCTGCTTCAAGCGAAAAGCGAAAGTGAATCCCGAACTTGCCCAATCTCATTCAAATCAGCCTAAAAAAGCAATCGGGAAGCTATAGGCAGTGCCTATTTTTTCTCTTTCCCTTCTCTTGTGCAGGCGTGTGATCGATTGAAAAGTTCCTTCCCTTTTTTGCTAGGTAGAGGGTCAGTCTCAAAGAAAATGGAAGTGGTTGGTTTAATGCTCTCTTGAAAGCCAAAATAGTCGTGGATGCTTTCTGTAACATTTTCACCCACCATTTCAATTTCCTAGAATAATGAACCTAGGTCTGTGAATTGTTTGCATATAGGCCCCATAGTCTTATCTATTCTCACAAAAACTTTGCTGTTCTTATGCTGGCACAACTTTTTTTTTGTTGTTGATAACTTGTAGTACATATATATAGTTTTACTTCTATGCTAAAGCCCTTGCTTTCTAGACTTTGGCTCCTTAATTAGTTAATTAAGCTTTTGCTTTACACCCTCGCTAGAATCTTCAAGGCTGAATATATGCGGCCACTTAAAATTGTTTGTATTTTTCATTTAGATACTTGTACTAAGCTTTATTCCAATTAAACATGTGTTAATCATGAAAACTTGGTGTAAGACAACATTGACATCATTATATATTTTATGTTCAGTCTTTTAAGATTATCAACATTCCAACAAAGGGAAAACCTAACCAATAGATGGGAGATCCATAATTAGGCACCCATTAGTCATAAGCGATGCACCAGAGAACCAACTCACGACGGCTACTCGTCCTTTCAAATAACAAGGTTGTTTGATGCATTAGGATTCATAACGGCTATTCGTCCTCTCGAATAGGAATGCCATACAATCAATATCAATTAGTTCATATATAGTTTTATCAACATGACATATTAGTCGAATCATTATTCATCTTCCCACTAACAAGAGTGTTTCAAAGCCATTGTTCAATTTAGAAATCATATTCAAAAGCATTATTCGAGTTTCAAATTCAATAACCCATACTTTGGGTAAAATAACATATACATACATATATCATACTATATACTCCTTTGTCCCAGTTTGTATGACTCACTTTCCTTTTTAGTCGGTCCTAAAAGAAATGACACATTTCTATATTAAGTAACAATTTAACTTTAAAATGCCTATTTTACTTAAATGAAATGATTTATAGTCACACAAATATCTATTACTTATTTTAGACCACAAGTTTCAAAAGTCTTTCTTAAACTCCATGCCAAGTCGAACTAACTCATATAAAATGGGACGGATGGAGTAACACAATATAGAGGCTCGATGCGAGTTTGTCTCCCATGTGCATAAAGCCTTGTTCAAAACACCATTATTGTCAATAGAGGTTTTCGAAGGAGACATACCTCAAATCCCAAAATTATTCCAAACGCATGCTCCAATGCTCAAACAATCACTCTGCTAAAAAGGTGGCTGTTTTGCACTTGGTGAATTTCTTTCTTGTTGAACTGACCTATGGGGCTTTGACCGTGAGACTCTAAAAACGTAAACTTGTAGAGGTCTTATTGTTATTCATGTTGGCATGTCTTCACGATGTTTGCAAGCTCCAATGTATTTTTGAATTGGTTAAATGTATGGATCTCTTTTCTGCATATACATGTAGTGGTATATTTAAAGTATTTGGCTGGATTATACATTTTCAAAAATGCTTTCCACAGTTAGCTAAGAGTTGATAGTTTGTGGAATCGAATGCGACATTGTCTTCCCGCTTAAGATGCATACATAGTTAACCAATTTTTTTATTTTTTTTGAAACGGAATAGTTAACCAATTATATGCTGTATCATAGGTGTGTTTGTGGTACTGACCAAAAAGGTCGCTTCTTGTGGAAATACTTTTGGGTTCGTGTGGAAGAGGATATTTGGCCTCTTTAACGATCAGAAAAGAATATGATTTTCTTGAGATTATGTTTACCAATTAAAATAAAAGGAGATATTTTGCTTCTGTGCATAGGCTTTTCTTATGTTAGCTTTAACATAACTTCTATGGAATTAGTCTGCAGAGCCGTCCATGGTTTTCTTCTTCTGAATCCTGGGGATGTGATGTCTATGGTTTTCTTTTTTTCTGAATCCTCTTATATGGTTACCTAGGAATATAAGAATATGGTTACTTCGGGATGTATTGTCTTACCTCAACACATCTTTCTTTTCGATAACTAGCAATATAATCATCCCTCCAAGAACTATCAATGTAATATGTTAACAATGCCCCAAGTGAATTAACCAGCTTATACCAGAATATTATTTTGCTTTTAATTTTTCAATTGGCTTTTCAACTTATGAACTCTACATATTATATGGGCTTGACCTGACTTGTTCTCTTATTTTTGGCGTACTATAATGTCAAGCACTTATCCTGGAGTGACCCATGATTTTTTCAGGAGCTCATTACTGCTTCACAGTGGAGAGCTGGAGGAAGATCAAAGTATCACTGAACATGATGCATCTTTAAGGTTCTACAACAATGTGACCATCAACGTAACTGGAAATTTCCTACCTTAGTTTATTTGTAAGTGATGAAGCCATATTGGCTGTTGATTCTACATTTTCTTATTCCAGTTTTCATGAACCAGGTATATCACCATGAGACAGCAGAGCCGAAATCTTTTACATTGTCATGGACTAAGCATGAAGTTGTTTTAAGTCATTGATTTAGAGGCCAATTATCAGCTCAATCTTCACATGATGAATTGAGCAAGAGGAAGCTAAGGGAACTGTCATGAAGGTGATGCTAGCTAGATAAATTTTGCTCTTTACCGAGGGGACGAACATGAATTAGTGGTCAATGACATGAAAACAATGCTCTCTTTTTCTGAATGGCATTGGTGTAAAACGACTGGTTTTATCCTGGAAGCAGCTATTAGTTATACAGATGTCATCGAGGACGAGGTTTCAAATTCCAGTTGATGCAAGAAACACTAGGTGATTTCTTCCTAATGGTCTTGGTCTTACTAGATAGAGTTATACAGTACAACGGGAGCAAGTCCTCAGTGGATTAATCTAGGACACCAGTTCTTTTAAAAAAGTTGCAATGAGATCTTGCTGAAAAATTATTACGGTAAATTATGATTTCTACATCGCGTTGATACTTGTAAAGCTGGGTCCTTGGCCTATTTGTCTGACATCATTTCTTGCCAAATTTGAGCTTCTCTGCTATGATGATTTTGATTTATCAATTTACCGAGATGAAGAGAAATTTAACTATGTGATTTCTCTTGTTGATGGGAATCGACAACCTCGAGTTATGCTTCCAGACAAAGTCATAAGAGCTCCGTTTCATCATCGATCTTGTGCCTGCTTCCTTCGAAGCTGTGGATGTGATCATTGATCACTACAATACTCCTCGGCCTGATTTAGTGCCAAAATAATCTCAGCACCTAAAGAAGTTTAACATGCTGGAGATGAAACCCATAACAGGGACAGAAACTACACTTGTATACCAATATGGCTGAAGGATCTATCAACGTTGGAGAGATTTTTGTATTTGACATGTGTGCTTTTCAATATATAATTTAAAGGTTGCATTTTAGTCATTTGCCTATCCGATCAGTATCATTATTAGTCTTTAACCTTTTTTTTTTTTTTTTTTCCAAAAAGAAAATAAATTATGGACCCCAGGGTCTGTTTTATTTTAATAATAGAGAGAAGAAGTATTGAGTACACCTTTTTTATCCCTCAACTTCTGTTTGCCGTAAAAACATTTCTTTACTTGACTAACTGAACTTAAATATACCTTTAATCTTGCAACATGAGTGAAATACACACCTAAATTCCCATCAAGTTTATTAAGAGTTTCATGTTCATGTAAGAGTTTGAGACCATTTGCTATGTCATGTGGCAAATTATGGGTGTATCTAAGTTTAGTTAGTCAAGTAGAGAAGTGTTTTTAAGATTGTCAATAGTTTGAAAACAAAACTAATAATTTGTGTCGAATTTAAAGGTATTCTCTCTTAATAAAATCAGCTAATAGCCCAAAATGCTATTAGCTGCTTGTCTTGAAAGCAAAAACCCAACAAAAAGAAAAGAAACTATTTACAAGAGACTTGATCCAAAAATGATGGAGTCTACAAGTTAAATCCCTAAAAGATGGGGTTTCCTATTTCCACTTCCACACTTCTCTGTCTCCTCTCTCTCCAACCGCTGCAATGTACAACTCCTCCTTTAGTTCCAGCTTGCTTGTACTTCTTCTTCTCCAGAGACTGTAATTTGAGCATATCAGTGTTGAAGAAACTTCCTTTAATGAGACCTCAGAATACAAATTAAAATAAATGACTATTTAGAGGAAAGAAAAGAAATAGATAGCGTTTAAAAAAAATTGAAACTTTGGATTGTGTAACTGTTTTTTTGTTTCTATAGACTTATTTTTTCAGAAAGTATGGAAAAAATAAATATAATACCTGATGTGCGAGATGTGTCATGTAAGAGGGTCTATGCCCCCTCTATATATCGATACTAATTTTGGATATTTGCTTTGCACGTGTATATTATACGTAAGTTATTAGAAAAGTTATATTACTAAATTTAATCGTTTACATATTCTAAATGTATATATAAAATTATAAAGCAAATATTTGAAGTATTTAAATATTTTTATTAGTTTATTTAGATCAGAATATATTAAATTAAAAGTATCTAATAAATTTTAAATGATGTAATACTTAATCTGAAATGATAATATTGATTATTTTTTTCAAAATACTAAATTGTACAAAAGTTTGATCAATATATAGAATGATTAACAAATCATTGTCAATTTCACAGTGCACACTTGTAACGAAGTGTAAGTTATTTATGACAAAAATTACTTAAATATAAATCTTAATTGTTGTATGGTTATACCCTATGTCTGGTTGAAAGAGACATGTTACGATTGTAACACAAAATTAACTTAATACCATGTCATGCTTCAAGCCTACACCCTGTGCATGACCAGCACTCAGAATCATTGTTGGTCTCAAACGAATTCTTAGTCTGACTTACTACTATACCGAGAATATAAACACTATGCGAAAGATTATAAAAGATGAGCTACACAGCTGATGTAGAAAACATAACTCAAATAGCTTTATAAATAATACGTCTGGAAGTATAGATGTTTGAGAAATAACTGAAATATAATTCAATCTAACTCATCTAACTTGTCTATGCAGCCTCTACTGAACTGATGATAGGTGTCGGGACAAGACACACAACTACCTAACTACTCTACTAGGAATAACTAATAATTAACTGAACTAAGCTAGCTAAACAAGAGCCCTATAGAAGTAAGGAGGTTTCACCAAAAGTTGATTGAGAGTGATCCCACCGAAGCGTCTGCGGACAATCACAAACATCTGAATCTGCATCATTTAAACATGCAGAGCCAAATGACGTCACTACATAAAATATACGGTATGTAAAATAACTGAATGAAACAACATGCTAATGAATATACTGAACTGAAAGAGTAAATCTGAAGATATACTGTAAGATAACTAACTGAAAAGTAAAGCATGCACGTTTACTTTAACAATCAAGTTTTACAACTGAAAATGTATGCAATAGAAACAAATGCTGAAAATAATGTAATTTACTTTTTTTGGGGAGTTTCTCCAAACCATCACTTTGAGCATCATAATGATACAATGTCTTGTCCACATTGCTAGAGCCATCCTATACCTTGCCAGAGTATAGAACGAATTAACTAATGGATCCAATATTTGAGCCCTCACAGAGGGCTTAATGAGTAGTTGCCCGAATAAATAACACGATCCTATCCTATGCTAGTGGTGCAGTTATGAAGTTTGGATTATCCGAATTCATATTCAATTCGGTGTTTAATACTACTCTCAAAACAATGTAATAATACTTAATAACGGTATGATGTCCCATTTAGGAAAAAGATCCCACTTTAGGAGAAAACTGATAATCTATGTGTTGAGTTAATACTCAAAATGACTCTTTATAATTGTACTAAACTTGCTTTAAAAAACTATGCTTTTATGAAAAACTGATTGTACTTTCTCAAAACTAGGATATGTTTTCTTTAAACTAACTATGTTTTTCTTTATGAAAATAATGCACTTGAAGAAAATCGTACTTTCTTGAACTCTTTCTGAAATTACGATTTTAAGACTTGAAATTTACTTTACTCATGAAAACAATACATAATAAATTGATATGACAAGGTTGTCAATAACTCTCAACAAATAAATGGTTCATGTGGTATATTAAGCATGAACAATAGTGAAAGATTATCAATGATGTAAAGTACAATAATTCCGATGATAAGAATCAAAAATCAACTATTTCAAAAATAATAATCAAGAATCAACAATAGGAAGTAAAGATAATTCAAAAATTATGAATCATGGAGTAAAAATCCTAGCCTTGATCTTACTATCTGAATCTATAGATGAAGGACGCGAGGAAGAACTTAATCTCTCACTATGATAATATTATACACCTGGATAACAAGAGTTCTTAAAGAAAACTTGATGGAGATGCTTGAAACCCTAGGTTTTTGCTCTTATTGATTCTTGATCTAAGTCCCGAAGAGAAATTATGAGAGTATTTTGAAGTTTTACCACGATATAATCCTCCAAATAGGTATTAAAATGTTTGGGTTTATGCTTAAAAATAATAGGAAAAGATTGAAATAATCTCACTTAAAGCTGTTGAAAGTTGTCTACAAGGGTCATCTACGGGCCGTAGATCCCTCTCGTAGAAATCAGGCTGAGTTTCAAAAGTTCATTCTTCAACCCACTTTACAGCTCGTCGATTGATTTATGGCTCGTGGTTTGCATCCATAGGAATTAAACAAAACTGGTTTCTATACTTCACTCTACGAGATCCATTTACGACTCGTAATTTCTTTTACGGGCTGTAAATATGATCTGTAAAAATCAGGTAAACATTTTGAGTTTCAGGACTTTGTTTCATGAGTTCATCTACGGTTCATAAAGTGATTTATGACCCATAGAAAGAACTCATAAAGTTCAGGTAAAATTTCAGGTCTCTAAAGTTCATCTATGTCTGCGGTCTGTGGTTCCTTTTATGGATCGTAGATGGTGTCCGTAAAAGTCAAAAAAATTATAGACTTGTATTTTCTGAACTTAAAACATATAGGGTGCTACATACCATAAAGATCCAACAAATCTTGAATTAACCAATCCATAGTATACAAGAAGTAAATTATCATACAACAGATCCTTGATAAGAGATCATAATTCATATTTACTATGCTTTGTTTTTTTTCTTCTCCTTAGTTTCAAAGTATCTCAATTTGAAATTAAATAAGCACATCTGATTTCTAATTTGAAACTAATAACAAGACTCTCTTTTGACTTGATGTTCACCCTAGATTTCTATTTATAAGCAACTTCATGATTTCCGTCAAGAATAGTAAATCAACACGCCTTTGACTAGAGGCTGACTTTGCTCTTGAAAATAATTTCTATTTTAAAATGAATTTTAGTGATTCTAAATATTCACAAATCAAAATAGAAAAAAATAATAAAATTCTAATATAGAATAGACCAAATAGAAAAAAGAAGTTTTCAACTATGGTCTAAGATATAGTTTAAGTTTACGCTTACATAATCTTGTTAGAAGTATTAGCTCCTAACTGCCTTAAATTTTCAATTGCCTAGTGTAGACATTAAAATTTTGTGGGACTCTACAAGACGTGTTCAATTCGAATGTGGACTCTAGAAGTGTGTTCAATTTCAATTAGAATTCTTGGAGAATACTCAACCCTAAACCCTAGTTTATGCCTATATAAAGGGTACTAAATTCCCTTAAAAGGCATCTCAAAATATTCCATAAGCTCTTGGGTAGTTTTAAAGATCAAGAACTCAGATATTCCGTAAATTGATGGAATATTCATATAGATGTCAAATCTAAATCATCCTAGTTCGAGAAATACGCCACTAACGGCCCTCGATCATGGATAAATCTTAAGAGAGTAGAATCCAGGGAGGAAAAAAATTGTACCCGTTGATGATCCTGAATACTTGTATCTGCATCATGAAACGATGCAGGCCAAATAGCTCAGTACATGGAATGTACGAGCATGTAAGGGGAATTCTAAAGCATAAACATAAGCTTGAACTTGATAAAAAGGAAACATACGTACCTCTTCTCAACTCACTCAACTAAACTCAACTCAAGAATAAGATACTCAACTCAAAGATTAGATACTCAACTATGGATACTCAACTCAAGATAAAGAAATAATAAAAGATGCAATATATGGAAAGCTTTTAAAACATTAGATAGCAACTCAATGTATTGAAGAATACAATAACAACTAAATTTGTATATAAAATACAATATAACTCTGTGGGAGATTCTTTAACCGACAACCATCACTATGAGCTATGTGATGATACAACGTCTCGTCCACGCTGCCAGAACTGTCCTATACTTTGCCGGGGTATAGAACTCCTCAACTAAGTGGATCCACTATTCTATGCTAAAAAGAAATAAGGAATCATCTAAAAAGTATGACCCTTTCTACCTACGTTGGCTACATGGTTTATTGGGGCTGTGAGTTGTTAGAACTCTCCCCCATATCGGTGCTCAATACTACTCCCAAAATATATCTAGCTCATATCTTTAAAAACATAACTCTTTCTGTGTTTTGAAATTATTAATCAAAAATCTTTCTCTTAAAAGAGATGTTACTCAAACTGCTCAAAACTCTTTTGAAAATCTCAGTTTCCTCCTCTTTTAAATGTGAAAACATTTACTCTTGGGAATACTTAGTTTCCATATATTCTTTTGAATAAATGAACTTAACGCTACTCTTTCTCAAACTCATATGCTCAAGTCTTAAAACAAGTTTTAAAAGGTTTGCAAAAGACTTCTCAAAATAGGGTTCATGCAGAATTATGGGCATGAACTACTCAACTCAAGGACTCAATGATACTTCTCATCTCAAGACTGCTCGACTCATAAGGTTCATGCGGAATTATGGGCATGAACAACTCAACTCAAGGACTTTATGATACTACTCATTTCAAGAATGATCAACTCATAGGGTTCATGCGGAATTATGGGCATGAACTACTCAACTCAAGGACCTTCATGGGTAACATGTAGTAGTCCCATGGTTAGAAATATAATCTCAAAAGATTAGGAACTCAATACTCAAGACTTAGAACTTGAAGATACTACTCCTCTCAAAGATACTCAATTATTGGAGTTCATGCGGAATTATGGACATGAACGACTCGACTCGAGGGTCTAAATAACAATATGGGACTTAGGTATACGACTCTTCTCATTCTCATACTTACTTCCTCAAAACTTAGCTCAAATCGATAGTTGATCTCAAAGGATTCACAATTGAACTCAAAGACTTTCTTGAACTCTACTCTTAACTCTCTCATGAATTTGAATTATGAATTCAAGAGTTATGATTCATGATATGAAGGATCTCGTGATGATAATGTAGACTCATGAATACATTCTCCTCATTCTCATACTCACTTGCTCGACTCTTGAAACAAGTTATTAGAAGTTGTAGAAGACTCCTCAAAAAGACTCAAAGAGACTTTCTCAAAATGTTCGAAAGAACTCTCAAGACTTAACTCTTAACTCTACCTTGAATTTGAATTATGAATTCAAGGTTGTGATTCATGTTATGAGTGATTTCTAGATGTTTAGAAGTAGTTAGAATCAATAGGGATTGAAAGAACCCCTTTAAATAACTTAGACGGGCAAAACGACGGAGAAGGGGTGGGGGCAGGCGACCCGCACTGAGTGGCGCAGGGCGCCAACCCTCTACCTACAGAGGTGTGGTCCGGGCGCACTGGCTGGCGTAGGGCACCAGACCCCAACCCAGAAAACCCTGACGACTTTTCTTTCTCGTTTTCTAGACCCTAAATCGCCTAGAATCGAATGGTTTCTTCCCCAATCACTTAGATTCGAATACCCAACCAAAGTACACAAGAATCTACTAAAAAAAAACTCTTAAAATCCATACGATTATTTCTAGAACTCATAAAAATCCCAACAAAACAAGATTTAGAATGAAACTTCAAGAACACTTATTAAGAACTCATCAAGAACTTAAATCCTTAAATTTCAAGAACGAAATTACGCTGTATAAATCATGAATGGCGTGTGGGTGAACAAACCCAACACTATGGAAGCTTACATACCTCTTAGGGATCAAACCATTGGCGAAATCCGCAACGAAACCTCAAGAACTTGACGAAACCTTGACTTTTCTCCTCTTTTCTCTTCTTGAACTCTTTTCTAAAACCCTAGCGTGAATTATGATTGTGTAAATTGAACCAAATCAGTTTAGACCCCTATTTAATTACTAAAAACCAATTAAATCTGATAGGGTAAGGAAAAAACCAAAATACCCCTCTTAAATCCGGGTAACTTTCCTTAAATAGACAACCTGACTTCAAATGGACATATCTCCCTCATACGAGCTCGAAAATTAACAAACTCGGTGGCGTTGGAAAGAGTACTCAAAGATCTTTCATTTGATATCTTATGGGTCTCTAAATCATCCTGTAATGAAAATTATGGTCGTTTGAATTTGACCCAAAACTTAAAAGAACTAAGGAATGACTTGAATGAATTCTCTTTAGCTTTTTGGAACTCCAGGTGCTACATCTAGTGACCTTAACACTTACGAAAAATTTAAATTCCTTGGTAAAAACTCACTCACTACGAAGGATGGTTCAAGTCTTAGCTCAAAATATTTCTGTGGTATTACATCTAGCCTCCCCAGAAAAGCATACATATGGCCGCGTCCACCTCGACCACTCGATCTGCCGACCTGAGGACCATCTCGAGTAACCCAGGGACCACCCCTAGTCGACTAAACCAGAGCCCTAGGGGCTTGAACTTACTGACCCTGCAGACATGACTGACCTTGCCTCCGGCAATGACTGATCGTAGGACACTCACAGGCAAAGTGACTCACTACACCACACTCGTAGCAACCTCTACCACAACTGCCCTTCTAAGACGACTCGACTGAACCTGACTGGCCACCACGGCCCAAATAATCTTAATGTACACCTCGATAAGTCTGGACCATATGACCATTAACACTTTCCATGCCACCATCTGTAATATGTAGAGCTTCCTGAACCAGCCTAGCAAGTTGAAACTATTGTGGGTAGCCTCTGCTCGAAAACCACCTACCACGGGACATAGACCTACTGAAACCACCCCGATGACGGGGCCTCTCGTCGATGCCTCCATAGGCCTCATGACGGATCCCCTCAATGGTGCGTGCATGGTCAACTATCTGAAGAAAAAAATGACTCGATGCCACCATTTGCTCTATACCAATCCACAGTGGAAATGAGAGTCCTCGAATGAACCTATGCACCCTCCAGTGCTCTATCGGCATCAGCATAGTTGCATGTCTAGACAACTCATGGAACTGTGTCTCATACTCTGCAACTATCATAGATACCTGAGTCAAATCTGTAAACTCATATCGCAACCGCTCTATCAATATATGAGGTTAATATTTCTCCAAGAAAGCCTTAGAGAACTGACTCCAAGTCATCAAAGGTGACCCGACTGGTCTGCACTTAAGATAAGATTTCCACACTAGTTCACCGACCTATCAAGCTAGAAAAAGGTATAATCAACCCCGTGAGACTCCACTAGCCTGAGGTTATGCAATCTCTCCTGAAAACTAACCAGAAACTCATGGGCATCCTCACCCGTAGCACCGGAGAACCTGGGAGGACCCAATATGATAAACTGCCCCAACATCTTCGGCTCCTTGATAATGCTCAAATCACCCTCTAAAACCAATTAAAAGAGTGAGTAATCGTAGTCAGTAAAAAAACCCAACGAAGAGTGGGGGTCGAATCCCTCAAGGAATGGTATATCGTAGAGAATTCCTTACCAAGAAATTTGAACTTTAAATTAGCTTATTTGTAATAGTTAGAACAAATGGGTGGATGGTATCACCAACTTAATATAAAGCTTTGGTTATCAATTATCGTAATTAAACTAAACTCGGAATTAAATCAAGAGTTAACAAGAAATCTCGGGGTACGGGGATTGGAAATCGACGTCACATAAGGGTGATTTTGTTGCTCTATAGTGATGAACATTTATGAATTGGTTAAGTCATCTTCATTGACACTGATCATCTTTTGATCTCAAAGCATCTATGCATAGAATAGAATCTCCTTTCAATCTCATTTATATGCCATTTCTAAACAACCCAAAACCTTACTTTATACTCTCTTTCAAGAATAAGACAAATAGATCTGACCCATAACCTCTCTTTCAGGAAAGCCATATACATCAAACCTAAATTTCTAGTATTGAACTAATTACCCACTCCATTTAATCTCTTTCGAGCATCAATCGGAGATCGAAAGTAGGAATTAAGTTTGCAACCTTAACCCATAAGTTAAACCCATGGTAATAGATAAAATTCATGCATGAACAACAACAAAACAGAGCATAGCACAATACCCACTACGTTAAATCAACACCCAACCCCATTTGAGCACCCCTAGATCTTGGAGTTTTAGCCACCCATCACAAAAAATAAAGAAAGTATATTTTCCATGAAAGCAACCATGGGTAACTTGAAATCAAACAATTAAGAGTAAACCCAGTTGGGATTCAATTCCAATTTATCAAATTCAAGCTTCAAATTAAAACCCCAAAAACTGGAAAAGTGTTCTTCTCAAAGGTAAAATGATTTACCCACTATTCTACTCTCTCCAAACTCTCAAACAAAACTCTCCAAAAATTGCATCCTTTGGGCTACTTATACTTTCCCAAAATTTGTCCCAAAATCAACTTCGTAACAAACTTGGTGACATTAGTTTGGGCTCACCGAGCCTGATTGCCGACTCGCCCTTTACTCCTCAGCTCATCTTGTGATGCTCTAGGATTCAAGTGTTTGAACCTCAGTTTGCGTTCTCGATTGAGTTAGCCTTTCACATTCGGAAAATTGCCGAATACCACCTCATTCCACCGTTCGAGCATTAAATCTTTGCCTTGCACACTGTCACTTTAGGCGATGTGCATTAGGACCGCCGTTCTAACTCGGCACATCACCTTTTCTACTAGAGTTTGCCGACCTTTTTTGGTAGACAAAAATGTTATGCATTGTCAATTTGGGCGAGGTCATGCTCAGTTGGCGATCCGCCCTTCATGTTAGGTGATAGAAAATATTCACTTTGCACTTCTTTTTGTATTTTTGGTCATTCTTTCAAATATCAGTCCTTGCCTTATCCAATATCCTTCATAACTGCAAATCATCAACATTTGATTAGAAAAGGACAAAGTTAGGCATTGAGGAGATTAATTATTGAGCTAAATGTACCTTAAATGAGTGCAAATCTATCACTCATCAACACCTCCAACTTAAACTTTTGCTTGTCCTCAAGTAAATCAAGAACACAATAAGCTCAATAAGGGTGTCTACAACAGTACTCAATGAGAGCTCGCATGCAAGTGCCATATTAAGATTACTCTCAATATCATGTTACCCTAAATCATGATAAAAAAGCTTTGAATTATGAATAGCTAGTCTCAACACAAGCTCAAGCTCACTTTAGCTTCTTGTCTAATGCAAGAAAATATTTCAACAAATGCATTCAAGTGCCCTAACATCAAGAACGATTCCATTCTCTCACAAAGCAGATCAACAAAGGTAATAGGAATCAATACAACTCTTACTCTCTCAAAAGAAAAACACACGCAAGCTTTGTTCCATAGGTTTGCCCATATTTTCCAATCATCACACAACCTAGTTAATGCAAGATCTCAAGGGTCTTTTAAGCTTGTAATGGGGCTGAGGGTTAAGGTATGGTCAATTTGGATTGGTGTCTTATACCTTTTCAAAGCATTGTTGCAATCGTCATTACCTTTTCTCAAGTTTTATTTCTTCTTTTTCATTTGAGAACTCAAATCTTGACTTTCCACTCAAATTATTTGGAATACCCCTTTATTTCATTCACTTCTCTTTTTCATTTTCGTTTTTCAAGCTATTTCTATCCAAAGGATGATACATCCAAATTTTTCTATAAGGAGGGGTTTCTTCTTTTTGCAAAACTTTCAGATTTGAGTCTCATTTCTTCTTTCTTTTTGCCCTTCACTTGGCTTTCATTCATCCATCCTTTCAACACCCCCAACTTAGGCCAAAATCCTAAGTTGGCTATTCAAACATCACAATGCTTCAAAAAGGATTTTTTGTGAGAAGTAGGGATAATTTGGCTCAAGAGGCTTGTTTTGATTTCCAACAAATAAATTAGGCTCAATTGGTGCCAAAATGGATTCACACCCTCACAAGGTATTCACAAAAGGCTTTATGGACAATTTGGTTCCCTCATTGAATTTTTGCCCAAGATCATGTCTCACATTCACCAAGATTCACACAATTGGACTAACAAGGAAAATTCTAGGATTCCACATGCATTCTTTCAAGTAAAGCCTCACCACACATGGCACCTCGAAATACTCTCATTTAACACATCCCAAAAAGATCAAAAGCATAAGTGGAATGTTCATTGCAAGGCTCACATCAAAATGTAGCTAGTCAACAAAAGATTCAAGGAGATTGCTCAAAGGTGTAACAACATTGATTTCATTCTCACAACACCAACACTACGCATCATGCTCACCGTGAGTACTATTTAAGACATCTATATTGAACAAAATCGACCTCAAATTGTTATTAATAAAAACTTCAAGAATTTCATGATTTGAACTCATGAGGGGTTGCAACATCAAGGGAGAATGAGATAGAAATAAAGAGACACACATTTACCCTAAATAACACTCTAATATAAACAAACAACAAACTACAATTGTTAAAAAATATGAAATAACAAAATACAGTAAAAAGAAGAATATTAGTATGGAGGCCCTCAGCCCACCAAAAATAGAATGCCGTGTCCTTAATGCAAAAAAAATAAAAGTACTAGGAGGCTGAGAGAAAGGGTCCCCTGACAGGCTATACCAGTGGAGCACTCTCATCTGGAGTCTCAGGTAATGAAGCCTCAAGAGGAGCATCGATGCCCGGTAATAGGATCACTGGAGGTAGCATGTCAGGCTCAACAGGGGCATCAATGCCCGTCTCAACAACACAAGGTATGGTAGAGTCTGCAGTGACTCCACTAGGCCCGACCTCTGAAGTCTCACGAAGAGATCTCTCTCGTGCAGCCTGAAGAATGACCTCCTTAATCTCATGCAGCTCGGTCAGTGTCTCAGCAATCCCATGCTCTTCAGCTCTCAACTTCTCATCATCAGTATCCTCGACCAACTCCTCTTCAGCCCTCTCACTCTCATCATCACCAACAATCTCAACATCCACAGCAGCCTCAGGCACAGCAGAGGAAGGCACAACACTAGGCATCTTGGGCACATCTGGAAAAGGAACCTCACCCCAAAGCGTGGAGATGTCCATTGACTATATTTGGACCACCTCTGGCCTCAAAATGGCAACCTCATCCCTTAGAGTGTCTACAACACTAAAACTACCCCAGCTTTCTCCCGAGCCTCTATCCTCATTGTCAGATCATCCAGCCTCAAAGCATGGCTCTCTATCATCCCCTCACACTTGACTACCCACTCAGACAAAGAAGCCAAGGCCTTTTGAACGACCTGGTCAATGAGCTTGGGCAAGTCCTTCTCAACCCGGGAAGCTCTCACATCTGTTGACCGGACAAGGTTTCCCATATGATATATCAATGCCTGGCTCAAGGGGGGACGGGAAACAGGAGAAGGGGGAGGCTTCACAACAGTAGTGGTAGCAGTAGGAGGCTGTACAGGTGCAGAAATAGAAGAGCCAATAATAGAGAGAGGTATGGAAATACATGTCTGAATAAAAGGAGCAGGTGTGCTGGTCTTAAGTGCCTGAGTAGTAGGGTCGACCACTGGAGTGGAGTCAGGTGTTGGCGGCTTTCTCTGAGCTGCATCATCTCTCAAACACTCTGCTTCGATCCTCTGGATGTTACTGGATAAGGCCAATGTAATTCTCACATCTATAGCAGCCCGAAAAGATACTCCTGCCCTCTCGCATAGCTGCGTGATCAGAACTGGAAATGGGAGCGATGTTTGTTCCTGTCTTGCCCTCATCACCATCTCGTCAGCAATAATGGCACCAACATGTATGTTCTCTCGATCAATGATGGTGCCTACCAATACCTCCTTGTCATGGAGAAGAATGGACTCTTTCTGGGACGACATCAGGTTGCTGCTGATGAATCCAAACCAATATCGAGCTACAACATTCAAATCTTTCTTCTCGATCCTGGCACCATCAACCATCCAGGAGAGGGAAGAGTAAAAAATCAAGGGTGCTATCCAACCCTTCAAAGAATCCAAATCATGGCGCATCAGGAGTTAATATAAGTCAAATTTGAATGCCAGCATCTTCAATGCGGTATTAATGGCTACAACATCACACTTAACCTTTTTTCCTCTCAATTCCACTTCTTCGAGTAGTTTCCAGACTGTTTCCTTTCGCTTCTTGGAAAGGGCTTGGGCAAAGGTGTATAAAACTCCGTCACCCAGGAAGGGATGTAAGTATTCCTGGGTTTCGTGAATCCCTCAAACTTGTGAAATGGTATCGTGTCCCAAATAATTGGTAGTCATGCATAATTCCATCTATGGAGAGCCGTCTCTCCTAAAGTATTTTCCATTCACCTGCAACTTTGAGCCTATTCAGGGCTCTTGGATCTATAACCGACATGACTCTGGAAGCTGGTGCTTACACGGATGAAGGCTGCACCAACTTGGATCAGATTTCTCTCCTCTTTCTAGCAACTCCCTATCTGGGTTGTACCCTCTCTTGGGTCAATGATTGTGTAGGGGTAGTTTGATGACATCAGGAAGCCTCTGAAGGCTCGTTTATGGTTATGTCCTAATGTCTTTTTAGTGGAGGAGGAGGAGGAGAGGTCTCTCTATCCGACTCCGTATCGGAAGAAACCACCTGTTTATCTTTGCTTCTTTCCATAACCTGCAAAGCACACATTCAAACAATGGATATGTGAAGGTTAGTTGAATTTGAACATGAATTGAAACAAATTTCAAAAAAACTCCTAAGACTCGCCTAATGGAAAGGTGGATCGCCAAACAGGGTCGGCGAGCTCCGGTGAGCTTGCCGAATTGGACAGTGTCAAATTTCTCAGGGCTCATGCATAAAAGGCGAAGTCAATGCCAACTCAGTGATTCACCGAGTTGGTTTTGGCGGGCTAAGACAAGTCCGCTGAAACTGACAGTGCAAAAGGTAAAGTAACAGACATCAAGGGTGATGTCTTCTCCCACTCGGTGATTCGCCAAGTGGGTTCAGTGGACTAAGACAAGCCCTCCGAATGGAACAGTACCCAAGGCCATGCGCATGCTAAAAAAGGCGAGCTGGGTCTTACTCGGATATTCACCTAACTTCCTTGGCGAACTAACACAAGCTCACCAAACAAAAAGTTTTAGCCAGTGCCAAATTTTCACAGAAAAACCAACACATACAAAAATACTGGTTCCCCCAAACATTACAATCCACCTAGATGCTTTTCTACCCATAGGTACTCAGATTTCCCCCGTTTGTCACTAAGCATTGCACTAATTGACGATTTGCCCTTAAGAAAGTAGTCACTTGTCTATTGTTGGGAAAAATCATGCAATTGGGTCAACACTGAGCTACTCAGACTTCACTCACATCAAATTATGCATAGACCCATCAAAATAAATAATTCAATTCAACAATTTAACCAACACAATCATGATTCATCATTTTTACAGGCATTCACAATTAAAATCACATTGGCACAGTTCAATTTCAACAATATGATGTTACCCATCAAAATCAGGCACTTAATCTCAGTTAAAGGGCTCAAGCCCACACCCTACATGCCTTCTAAACTCAAAAACAACAATAAGAAGTCGAAACACCAACCTTTAAGTCGAAAATAATCAAGAAACTAATGGATTTGAGGTTGGGTTGACATGAGCTCCAAGAAAATGCACTCCTAGCACCTTCAATACACTCATACGAGGCTCACAAACACTCAAAATGCACGATGCAAGAGAAAGGAATTGAAAAAACTCTCAGATTTTCAAAATATTGATTTTTGAATTTGAAAATACCCTTGGCCTTTTTATATCAGGCCCATTCGGTGATCATGACTAACGTCGCCGAACGTGTTTGGTTAATTGCCAACTGGAGCTCAAGCTTGCCGAACTTTCCTGAACAAACACCAAACATGAAGGTTGATTCGGCTGACCCGATGGAGTCCGCTTAATGCACTTCGGTGAATCGCCTTTGGAGTTCTGATCGTGTATCTTGATAGTGCACTTTTCCATCTTTTCAAGCTCAAAAGGCGGATAAGAATTAGTCCGTGTAATTCATTCGGCGGATCGCTGTTTGGGTTTTTCATCGCCTATTTTTACCTTTTCAATCTTCCAACCTCTTCTCAACCTGCACTCACAACACATGTTATTTGAAAGCAGTAAAAACAAAAATAATGACTTGGGTTGCCTCCCAAGATGTGCCTTATTTAATGTCGTGGAATGACATATTGCACAAACTCAACAATTATTTTTGGGGTTTGGGATGGTGTCACTAGGCAAAGTTCTCTTTTGCCTTGGATTTAGATGACTGGAAATTTGATCCAGTTGGATCTCCAGCTTCTTGATAGAAACTGAGTGAGAAGTAACAGTCTAAGATAAAGTGGAGAAGTCATTTTTCAAATCCTTCAACACCTCATCGGACTCTTCAACCTTGTTGTAGATCCTTACAAGCATATCTTGTGTCCAGCTTCCTTCTAGCCCAGCTGGTTCTTTTGGGCATGGAAGATCATGGAGAGGTTTGTCCATCTCCCTATCTCTCCAATTTCCATCCCGCCAGTCTTTCCAACCACTATCTATATCCTTGTTCCAACCTTGGTTCCCACCTTGTCGTTGATAATTATTGTGAGAAACCCCCACTTGATTTCCCAAGTATTGAACTTCCTCATTATATAATGCCTCAAATTTGGCATCATTCGGGCACTACCCACTGTTTGTTCCAACCACATTTACTATTTTGGTTCCACCTCCCATGACATGCTAAGACAACAAATCGATTTTAGTCATCATTTTGGCCATGTTTTCATACCTTGTCCTTCTCGATTTGCTCTTTGCTCAAACAACTTATAGAAGAGGCATTTGGTCCTCTCTTGTATGACATGCTTGGTTAACCTTAGTCATGTCATCTAGTAACAAAGTAGCTACATCATACCTTTGTCTCATTAATCCACCATGGACTAAGTTATTAGCCAAACCTTTATTGACTGAATCAAGGCTGCAATAAAAGTATTGCAGCAACAAATTTTCCAAAACGCCATGCGTTGGACATTGCAAAAGCAACTTCTTGAACCTCATCCATGTTTCATGCAAAGTCTCACCTCCAATACATTTGAAATTTTAGATTTGGAGATGAAGTTTAACCATCTTCGAGGGTAGAAAGAATCTTTCCAACAATGCCTTAGTTAGCTCATCTCATGAAGTAATCGAATTATTTGGCAATTCTGTAGACCATCTTGTAACCTCTCCCATTATAAACAACGGGAATAACCTCAACCTTATGGATTCTTGGGAGATATTATTGTACACAAGGGGTTCACACACCTCCTTGAAATTCCTAAGGTGCTCATGGGGATCCTCATGAGCTAGACCCCCAAAAATTTCTTTCATTTGGAGCAATTGTATCATAGTTTCGGTGCTGTGAAACACCGTCCTCCCGGTTGTAGGAGGTATTCGGATTGGTCCCGTGGTTTGAATGACATTAATGGGCATGTCATTGAGATCACCCGTATGGTCATTTTGACCATAGTGACTGTCACTGTCACTCCCATGGTCACACAACTTGTCAACCTACAAATCAGGCAACAACAACACCAAACAACAAATCTACTAAAAAAACAAATTAATATCTAATTTCTCAATTAGAATTCTCAACCACCATACCCCGGCAGTGGCGCCATTTTTTATAACGCTCAAATCACCCTCCAAAACCAATTAAGAGAGTCTGTGATCGTAGTCTGTAAAAAACCCAACAAAGAGTTGAGGTCGAATCCCACAGAGAATGGTATATCATAGAGAATTTCTTATCAAGAAATTTGAACTTTAAATTAGCTCATTTGTAATAGTTAGAACAATTGGGTAGATGGTACCACCGACTTAATATAAAGTTTTGGTTATCAATTATCGCAATTAAACTAAAATCGGAATAAAATCAAGAGTTAACAAGCAATCTGGGGGTGCGGGGATTGGAAATCGACGTCACATAGGGGTGATTATGTTGCTCTATAGTGATGAACACTCATGAATAGGCTAATACATCTTCATTGATGCTAATCATCTTTCGATCTCAAAGCATCTATGCATAGAATCTCCTTTCGGTCTCATTTATATGCCATTTCAAACAATCCAATACTTTACTCTATTCTATCTTTCAAGAATAGGGCAAATAGATCTGAACCATAACCTCTCTTTCAAGCAATCCATAGACATCAAACATATATTGCTAGTATTAAACTAATTACCCACTTCAATTAATCTCTTTCGAGCATTAACCTGAGATCACAAGTAGAAATTATGTTTGCAACCTTAACCCATCAGTTAACCCCATGGTAATTAGACCAAATTCATGCATTAATAGGAACAAAACAGAGCATAGCACAATACCCACAACATTAAATCAAGACCCAACCCCATTTGAGCACCCCTAGATCTTGCGGTTTTAGCCACCTATCACAAAAGTAAAGAAAGTATACCTTCTATGAATGCAACCATGGGTAGCTTGAAATCAAGAAATTAAGAGTAAACTCACTTGGGATTCAACTTCAATTTATCAAATTCAAGCTTCAAATTAAAACCCCAAGAACTAGAAAAGTGTTCTTCTCAAAGGTAAAATGTTTTACTCACTATTCTACTCTCTCCAAACTCTCAAACAAAACTCTCAAAGACTCTCTAGGACTCCCCTAAAAATTGCATCCTTTGGGATATTTATACTTTCCCAAAATTTGGCCCAAAATCAACTTAGTAACCAACTCGGTGACATTAGTTTGGGCTCGCCGAACCTGATCGACGACTCACCCTTTGCTTCTCAGCTCGCCTTGTGATGCTCTAGGCTTCAGGTGTTTGAACCTCACTAAATTTATAGGTTCAATTTCAACTTTTAACCAACACATTTAAAGATTATCACTTTCTAGGGAACACACATGCAATTAGTTCATGGACATAGTTTGATACGATCATTACAAGGCTACCCAATGAAATCAAGCAATCACATGCATCAAATGTCATAATTCCCATATACAAAGCACAATTTATAGCTCAAAATGTACAATGAAAATTGAAAAACGAACCTCAACTAGAAGCAAGACTCAAAAATAATAGGAGAACAGGGCTGGGTCGACTGATCTAGTAAGAACACACTCAAAAATCACACAATAAAGACTTACAAGCACTCAAACAAGGTATTGGAAGAGAAAGTAAAGAAAAGGGTTCAAAGATTTCAAAGGGTTTTCTTTTTGAATTTGAAAAGACCCTTGGCCATTTTATATCAGGCACACTCAGTGGTCACGACTAACGTTGCCGATTGTGTCCGGCTAATCACCGATTGGAGCTGAAGCTCACCGAACATGCCTGAAGAATACCAAACCTGAAGGCTGATTCGTAAAACCTGATGTAGTCCGCATAGTATATTTCAGTGGATCGCTTTTTCGAGCTTAGATCACCGAAATTGACAGTACATTTTCCCACTTTTTCTAGCTCAGAAGGTGGACAACAAAGAGTCCGCATAACACCTTCGACGGATCACCAATATGGTTTTGGTATCGCCTAATTTCCCATTTTCAGCCTTTCAACTTCCTTTCAAGCGCCTTATTTAATGTCGTGGCACGACATAGTTCTCATTTCCTCAACAATTATTTTTCGAATTTGGGACGGTGTCACTAGGCAACATTTCGTTTTGCCTTGGATTGAGATGAGTGGAAATCTAACACAATTGGGTCTCCAATTGCTTGATAGATACCGAATGAGAGGTCACCGTTTGGGATAAAATGGAGAAGTAATTTTCAACTCCTTCAACACTTTGTCGAACCCTTCAACCTTATTGAAGATTCTTATGAGCATTTCCTTGGTCCGGTTTCCTTCTAGCCCAGCTGAGTCTTTTGGCTGTTGAAGATCATGGGGAGGCACATATCTATCTTTGTCAGCCTCCTTATCTCTCCAAGTTCTACCTCACCAATCTTTCCAACCATTATCTCGATCATTGTTCCAACCTTGGTTCCCACCTTGTCGTTGATAATTTGGGTGAGAACCCCCCATTTAGTTTCCCAAATATTGCAATTTCTTATTATATAATCCCTCAAACTTGTCATCATTTGGGCACTTCCCACTATAAGTTTTAACCACATTCACTGATTTAAGTCCACCTCCCATGACATGTTTAGACAAAAAATCAAGTTGGGTCATCAGTTTATCCATGTTTTCATATTTTTCATTGTCTGTCTCGATTTGCTCTTTGCTCAAACTCAGTTGTTGAGTAGACACCTGGTCTTCTCTAGTATGCCATGCTCAGTTAACTTTGGTCATGTCATCTAGCAACAAAGTAGCCAGATCATACCGAAGTCGCATAAATCCTCCTAGGACTAATTGATCAGCCACACCTTTATTGACTAAATCAAGACTACAGTAGAAGTACTGCAGCAAAAAAATGTTCAGAATACCATTTGTTTGGACACTGCAAAAGTAGTTTCTTGAATCATAGTCAAGTCTCATGTAGAGGTTCACCTCCAATGCGCTTGAAATTTTGGATCTAGGTTTGAAGTTTAACCATCTTCGAGGGTGGAAAGAATCTTTCCAAGAAAGCATCGTTCAACTCCTCCTACAAAGTGATATAATCATTTGAAAATTCCACCAACCATCTTGTAGATTCACCTGTTAAAGAGAATGCGAATAACCTCAACTCCACGGACTCTTGAGAGATATTCTTGAATAAAAATGGTCACTACAACAAAAACAATTTTTAGCTGCCGCATTAGTTAAGTGCCATTAGATCCAGTGTCGCTAAAGGCTTTAGGGACATATACAAAGAGTGCTAATTGTCACTAAAAATATATATTTAGCTACAATTGAGCTATTGTCATTAATTAATTGCCGCTAAATATCATTTTTGATGTAGTAGGTCCACATACCTCCATAAAATTCCTAAGGTGTTCATGGGGATCCTCATGAGCTAGATCCCTAAAAATTCCTTTCAGTTTGAGCAATTCTAGCATTGTTCCAGTTTCATGAAACACAGCCCTCCCGGCTGTGGGAGGTATCTGGATGGCTCCCATGGTTTGAACAATATTCACATGCATCTCATTCAAATAACCTATGTTGTCATTTAACCATAGTGACTATCGTTCTCACTACCATGGTCACTCATTGTATTAGACCTGCAAATCAGCCAACAACAACACAAAACAACAATCTACTTCAACTAAATAAATTTACAAACTGATTTCTCAAATAAAATTCTCAACCACCATTCCCCGACAGCGGCATCATTTTTGATAATGCTCAAATGTGCTCTTTAAAACAAATTAAAAGGGATAGCAGTTATATTCAATAAAAATACCCAACAAAGAGTCGGGGTCGAATCCCATAGAGAATGGTATATCATAGAGAATTCTATCAAGAAATTTGGATTGTAAATGTATTCATTTGTAATAGTAAAAGCAAGTGTATGGATGGTTCTACCAATTTAATAAAAATATTTTGTTATCAATTGTTACAAATAAACTGAGATTTCGGAGAATTCAAGAGTTGACAAACAATCTAGGGATACGGGGATTGGAAATCAATGTCACATAGGGGTAATTGTGTTGCTCTATAGTGATGAATATTCATGAATAGGCTAGGGTCATCTTCAATGACGCTAATCTTATTTTGATATCAAAATATCTTTGCATAGAATCTCCTTTCTCATCTATATATTATACTAAACAACCCAATACCTTAACCTACTCTCTCTTTTGATGCAGAAGTAGGTCAAATAGATCCGACCCATAACTTCTATTTTCAAGAAAGTTACAGACATCAAACCTAAATTGCTAGTATCAGACTAATTATCCACTTCAATCAATCTCTTTCGAGCATCGACCGGAGATCGAAAGTTGGAATTAAGTTTGTAACCTTAACCCATAAGTTAACCCCATGATAATTAGCCTAAATTCATGTATGAATAATAGCAAAACCGAGCATAACACAATACTCACTACATTAAATCAACACCCAACCTCATAATTGCACCCCTAGATCTTGGGGTTTTAGCCACCCATCACAAAAGGAAAAGAAAGTATACCTTTCATGAAAGGAGCCATGGGTAACATGAATTTAAGAAATTACAAGAAAATACACTTTGAATTATTCTTCAATTTTCAATTTCAAGAGGAAAGTTGAAAAACCCCAAAAATTAGAAAGTATTCTTCACAAGTTAAAGTGTTTCTCTCCAACTCTAAACTCACCAAAGGTAAAACCTAAAAATTGTTCCACACTCTTTTTCTCTCTCCTTTGGGATATTTATAGTTTCCCAAAATTCAATATGCTACCCGTAAGGTGACGTTAGTCAGGCTCACCGAACTCATTCAGTGAGTCACCATTCATGCTTCAGCTCGCCTTCTCTTGCTCTAGGCTTCAGGTGTTTGAACCTCTGTCGGTGAGCTTGTTTGAGTCTACCTTTCATATTCAACGAATCATCGAGTAACACCTTAATTCGCCTTTTGAGCCTTCAATTTCTCTCCTTGCATTGTTGTTTTCCGCGATGGTCAACAAGGTCGCCTTTCTCATTCGACAAATCGCCCTTTCTCTTAGAGTTCACCGACCTGTCTTGATTAACACAAGTATTGTGCACTGTAACTTTGGGGGAGGTCATGCTCACTAGGCGATCCACCTTTCTTGCTTGGTGATCATCAATGTATATTTTGCACTTCTTTTCACATTTTTTTTTTATCATTATTACAAATATTCATCCTTGCTTTGTCCATTAGCCTTCATAGATTCAAATCATCAAAATATTAGTAGAACAGGACAAAATTAGGCATTGAGGACACTAATTATTGAGCTAAATAGGCCTCAAACGAGTACAAATCTATCACTCATCAATGACCAAGTACCCTCATCTCTTACCCTCCACTTCTACTCTAGCTTGAAGTATTTTCTCCTCATGGTTCATTCTTTCAGATTCATACATTTTAGTTATTCTCATATTTCTATATGCATGCATATTCATGAAAAACTTTTTAATTTTATTTTATGATTTAGCTTGGAGTGTTTTCTCCTTGTTTATGTGCATTTTGATGAAATTTGCATTCATGTTGTGTTGTTAGATCTCTCTCCTTACTGTATTCATGCTAGCCTTAGTTCCATTCGAGGACGAATGTTCCCAAGGGGGAGATATTGTAACACCTCAGAAATTGAAATTTGAGTTTGAGTTGGAAAAGTTCTGAAAAAGTTACAGGACTCTGGTGCTACGACTTGACCTACGAGTCGTAGGGTGTTTAATAGGTCGTAGGTTGAGTCTCGTATACACTGGTATGCATTTTGGAAATATGTCAAGTCTTTAATGATGACTTATGATTTAACAGGACGAGCTGTCAAATGGACTACGAGTCGTAGGTGGCATCCGTAGGATGGTTCTGTACTTGGGGATTTTGAAGGACAAGTGATTTACGATTAAGGAGTATGAGTTATAGTCCTGGTTACGAGTCATAGAAGAGTCTCGTGAAATAATGATTGGACTTTGGTGATTTTTAGTAATGTGAGGTCTACGTTTAAGGTCTATGGACCATAGACCAGATGATGAGTCGTAGGACTAACTCGTAGGATTTGTTCAGATTTTCAATCTCTAGTCGAGGACCTACGATTTAACAGAACAGACTGTAATCTGCCCTATGGATTATAGAGCCCCCAATTGTAGGTTTATTCAGAAGTTATTTCTTATGGGTACTTGGGTCTAGCCTATTTTTAAGTCCTTTAACTGATTTTCAATTCCTAAAACTACCCAAACCCACTCATTCTCTCAAACCCCCAATTTCCATCTAAGTTCATCCTCTCCAATTCTCTCTCAAGCTTAAGGAAGAACATTTAGGGTTTTAAGCTTCAAGGTATTCTCCTCCTCTTGCTTTGCTAGGCTTTGATATCAAGGTATGTGAGAATTCACCAATAAATCTCTTTCATCCACTGGATCCCAAAAGAATCTGAATCTCCTAAATTGATTTCATCAAATTTCATTAGGGTTTCATGCGATTCTCCTTGGGTCCTATTTTTTATGATTCAATTGTTTAATATTAATCTTATTATGCATGATTTGATCCAATTATATGGTTTTTAATTGATTTCGTATGGACCCATGCTTTTTACTTGATTATGACTATGGACTTATGAACAAAGCTTATGAAGTTATAAATTATGATTATGAAAAGGATGATTTATGAAAAATGGATGTTTTAAAGATAAGTATCAATGATTTGTGAAAGGTTTTCTCACATATGAATGAAATCATGATTAAGATGCTTAGAAAGGTAAGTGTCTAATATGAAAGTTTATGAAATCATGGTTTGAAAGGAGCTACTCTACAAGGACTTATGATTGAATTGGTAGTTTAATTGTGCTTTTCTAAGTATTTTGATATGAATATGATTATGTTTTTTCTGTTGGGATTTACTTAGCACCGAGAGGACTTTGGAATGGAGTTGCAATGACTAAAAAATATGTGAAACTTTTTAGTAATGGGATCAAAATAAATTATGAGATACTTAGAAATCTTTATAAGCAACTTATCTATTTTTAGAAAAATATTAAAAGTCATATCTATTTAGATTTTCGTTGAATGACAAGAAAGAAGTTATAAGAGTTCATAATCTTTTTCCTCCTATCAATATGAATGCTTTTTAATTTTTTTTAGATTAAAAAAATAAATTAACCATGGTAAATTATAAGGTCTCTTCAAGGAACAAGGCAAAAAAAATAATCAAATATGGTAACTTAGAAAGTATAATCTTTCCTTCTTCAACTTAACTACTATTCGGTCCATTATTTTATTTTATTTTTGAATTCTAGATGGATAAAATATTAATAGTAATCCTAAAAATAAAATTAAAAAATAATTTTACTCTCTATTTAAGTTGACCCTAGGGTTTAATTTTAACGTAGCCCTTCCTTCCACTATGGCAAACATAAGAAACAAACAGTCACTTGAAACACTAAATTACCTAATGACATATCTACCTTATGAAATTACTATGATTATTCTCTTATATTTACCTATGAAATCTCTTTTACGATTCAAGTGTGTTTCGAAGTCATGGCGTTTATGGATTTCAAACCCAAAATTCTAGCTCTCTAATAATCAACAATGAGAAAGAGCAATAACTATGATGACGTTTAAAGAATATTCAAAATTAATGAGCTCCATTTGATTCATAAATCAACAACTCACTTGGGAAGAGCTCAATGTTCCTTTCATGATAAGAGATATTGATCATGAGAGTTCTAGAGTAACTATGAATGTTTTAGGGTCTTGTAATGATCTTATATTGATTAATATTGGCAAGCATGTGTACTTATGGAATATCATCACCCGATTTTACACCAAAGTTTTTGAGCTTGAGCTTGACGACTTGAACTTGGACGACTATTGTACAAGGGGTGGACTTTGTTTCGACTCCTCCAAGAATGTTTACAAAGTGGTGCTTATGATGAGTCAACTGACTCTACAAGAAGATGATGAGTTTGTTATAGTTGCTAGTCTTGGAGACAAAAAATGGAGGCAAGTCGAATTCCCTTATGACACATTCTCCTTTTGTGATGGGATTACATTGAATGGACGAATTCACTATAAGATAAGGGTATTTTGTGAAGATAGCAATAGTGAAGACAAGTGGAATTGTTTTGGTTTTCGTGATGAAATAATTTATTTTGATCCCATTACTGAAAAGTTTCAAATGTTTTTTTATCCTTGAGCCTAACTCTGATCAAGATAAGGTTATGCTCGTCAGCCAATAAATACAAAGGAGTTGGATACCTGAAAATTGAATAATGCAAAGGTAATCTCTTGGATGCTAAATTCTGTATATGTTGATATTCTTTAGGACTCCGATTATTTAATTTTGCTTTAGAGATGTGGTTCCACCTGTGTAATGTCTACCAACAAAGAAATCTCGCATGAGAGTTTGAAGTGGAATGTAGCATTGGAGAATATACACAGGGGGACAAAAATGTTCGCTCATTTTACGCAGGCTTGTAGTTGCTCTGGTCAGAACTAGATAAAATATTTGGGCAATAATATGTCTACGACAGGGCTCAAGAAGATGTTGGTAGAATGCCAAAAGACAAGGATGGTGCAGCTCTTGATGAAACTCCGGCCTAAATCTGAGTTGATTCGTGGCAATTTGTTGAATAGAGAATTCACATTTGCTCTTTATTTTGTGTTGGAAACCGTCTTGTGTGAAGAGACCAGGCTTGGAACTCAGGCTGCTATAAAATCTATGTCATTACCCGTTGTTGCAGTACTTACACAAAAACTAAATGTCGTTGCTTCAACTGGAAATACTAAGAGAAGCGTCCAACACTATGAATAACATGACTTTGGTCACATAGCAATCAATTGTCCTAAGAAGAAAAAGTTTTGGGTTTATTACAAGATTACTAGCCATCGTATTTTGAACTGTTGTCGTCGTCCAAATCGTTCGCGGCCTGCTCACCAAGCATACCAGATAGACATCACTAAACCATTTGGTTCCTTTCTTGTTGAACATGATCGTGAAAGGCTGATCCAAGATTCTATAGCAGCTGTCATTCTCGGAGCTATCTCAAGTGCACTCGCGGCATCCTCAGGTACACGTAATTCTATTAAATCTACTTGGTATCTAGATTCAGGTGCTTCCAATTACATGCATGGAGATTTTTATCAATTTTCTTAATTTTATGATGATGTTTCTAAACATGTTATTCATACGGCAAATGGGCATACATTGCCCTCTTTGGGTATTGGTTATGTTGGAAATCTATCTAATGTTCTTTATGTATCAAATTTGAAGGCTAATTTAGTTTCAGTAGGTAAGCTAGTTGATCAAAATTGTGCTGTAAAATTCTCACTCAATGATTGTGTTGTTCAGAATCTGAAAATTGGGATGACCATGGCCAAGGGGCGTAGAGTTGGCAGAATGTTTCTTCTAGAGTCGGTTCATCATCATTTGCATCATTATTTTCTTTCAGTTTCTACTGCGGATGTTATTCGCTCGGAAAAGTTGCTCACTCTTTGGCATAATAGGATGGGTCATCGTTATTCCTCTTGACTTCAGCACATGTTCTTATTGTGCCAGTTCAAAAAGTCACAGGCTCCCTTTTCCCTCTAACATGTTCTTATTGTGCCAGTTCGAAAAGTCACAGGCTCCCTTTTCCATCCACTTCATCTTCTTATGAAGATATATTTGATTTAGTGCATATTGATGTTTGGGGTTCTCTCATATTTTTTCAAGGATGAAATATAATTACTTTATGTTATTTATTGAACATATATCTAGATACACATGGGTGTTTTTTTATTCACAATAAATCTGAAGTTCCGACTTTTATTATAAATTTTGTTGAGTATGTTTATACACAATTTAATAAAACTATAAAAATATTTCATTATGATTCTGGAGGAGATTACACTAAGACTAATCTTTTTGAGTTTTTTAAAAATAAAGGAATTTCTTCCCAGCGCATTTGTCCTCATACTCCAGAACAAAATGAAGTCGTAGAAAGGAAGAATCAACATGATGTTTTGAAAACATCATTGGCTTTGTTGGGTACATATAATATGCCTAGGAGTTTCTGGCCTGAAGTAGTACATACTTCCATCTATTTTATTAATAGACAAACTTCCCCGGTCATTGCCAATGAGACACCGTACTTCAAATTATTTTACAAATACAATTCTAAACATGCTTCAAAATCTGTTTTTTTTTTGTACAAGTTTGATGATGATGTGGTAGTTATTGATCCTCTAGAGCAGCCCATTAACTATGATCATGATGATCTCTAGCCCTCATTTCCTTCGGGTATTGACTCTACATCCTCATCCTCATCTTCAAAAGAGGAATTATCTCATCCAGTTACTCACCCACGCTAATCTAGTAGGACAGACCGCCATGCTCTAAACGGCTCGGTTACTCTCCGGGAAAATTTGGTAAGTCTTATGCCATGTATACCACACTGAATTATGTTGACGTACTTACATCTTACTCTTAGGCGTCTACACAAACTTGTTGAAAAGAGGCAATGTCGGAAGAGCTTCATGCATTGAATAAAAATTCTACTTGGGACTTTGTTGATAAGTCAACAGATGAAATTCTCATTGGAAGTACGTGGGTGTATTCCATTAAACATAAGGTAAATGGTACAATTGATCTCTATAACTCGATTGGTTGCTCAATGGTACAAACAGGAGTATGTGGTAGATTATGAGGAGACTTTTGCACCTGTTGCTAAGATGAAAAAGGTACGAACATTATTGATTGTGGCTTCAATGAGACGTTGGACCTTATATCAGATGGATGTGAAAAACGTGTTTCTTTATGGTGACCTAAAAGAAGTTGTGTTTATGAAACCACCACTTGTGTGTGTTCTTCCAAGACCAAATGTTTTTTGTCGTCTTCAGAAATTTCTTTATGGCTTAAAATAGGCTTCCCGGGCTTGATTTGATAAATTTCAATCCACGATTCAAACTGCGGGCTTTTCTCAAAGTTCTTGAGTTTATTCCTTGTTTTTTCATACCTCTCCAGTAGGTATCACAATACTTCTCATCTATGTTGATGATATCATTATCACATGAAATGATCCAGAGAATATTACTAAGTTGAAAAAATTCTTGCATACCTCATTTAAGATAAATGAGTTGGGACGAGTCACATACTTTCTTGGACTTGAAGTACTATACTTGTCTATTGAGATCATGCTTACACAATAAAAGTATGCTAGTGATCTTGTTGGAAAGGTTGGTCTTGCTGATGACAAGGTTGTGTACACTCGGTGGAGATTAATACGAAGTACAAGAAGGTTGATGGATAACTATTCAATGATCCAACATTGTACCGACAGTTGGTGGGATCATTAGTATCTCACTATGACAAGGCTAGACATCTCATATGCACTACAGGTTCTAAGTCAGTTTGTGGCTAATCCTTACCGTATACATCACACTACATTGTTTTGTTTCATTCGGTATGTTTGTGGTTCTATAAGTCAAGGTGTTCTTTTTCATTCTAATTCTTCTATACATCTTGAAGGATATACTGATGCAAATTGGGTTGGTTGTCTCAATTCTCGTCGCTCTGTTACTGGTTGATGCATATTTCTTGGCACATCCTTGATGTCTTGGAAATATAAGAAACAGTCTCGTACATCTAAATCATCTACGGAGGCTGAGTATTGTGCTATGTCGGCAGCAACTTCAAAAATTATTTGGCTACAATGACTATTATCTAATATTGGTGTCGCTATTACATCTCATACAGTGTTACATATTGATAACACCGGTGCGATTAAAATAGCCACAAATCTGGTGCAACACGAAAAAACAGAGCATATAGAGGTGGACTGCCATTACATTCAAGAATTGGTTACTGATTGGCTCATCACTCTACAACACATTTCTTCTCATGATCAACTTATCGATTTATTTAAAAAGGCGATGACACAAGCACGGCATCAATAACTTATGTCCAAATTGCTACTTTGTGATTATCAGTATCAATTTGCGGGGGAATATTAGACAAAACTATTATTGTATAGTAATCAGAGAATATATTCTTTCTTATAATAGAACTGATTTACAGAATACACATTTATAACAATATATACTCCTTCCTAGAATAGGACTCTAACCCTACAAGTGTTTATCTATAAGTATTTATTTACTACTGTATCATTCAATCAATATAGAATACTATTCAAAAATCTTATGTCTTTTTAACATTATTCAAAGAAATGATCATAATATTGGGGTTGTAGTAACTCTCAAAAGAAAAACTTTATAAGTTTCAGGAGAATTGAAAAGAAAAATTATTATATTGAGACTGTAAATTTTTGAAAGATTAAATATCTTCAGATTATTATAATCGAAGCGGGTTATAAACATTTACATAAAAGTTTACCCGCCATCTTCTCTTGTTTGTTGTATACAAATATGGGAATGATGATGGAATCATATGCAAAAGTAAACTAGAAGTTTACTTGAATAAATATCAGTTGGCATAATCAATTGGACATTCGGTTCAATTGTGATGTAAAAAAAATTGAGAATTCACGTGGCTATATATTGAAGAAATAAAAATTTATTCAAGAATTCTCTTGTGTTGATTGTTCTCATGATAAAATGATCATTATACCAGCTAAGGTTGGGATTGTATCCCCTGAAATTATTTGAAACATATAAAAAGGTGAATATGGGCTCTTTCACCTGCCATATGGACCGCTTACTATTATGATTTAATGGATGCATCTATGGTATGGTCACATGTGTGTTTGTTATCAACTTGCAAATTATTTTTTGTAAGGTTGTTTGCTCGAATTGTTAATTAAGAGTACAATTCAAAATTATAATATTATATTAATAATGTTGATTGGTTTAGCAGAAATTGTATGCCTCCAATTAGAGCTAGATCATTGATTAAGAGAACAAAACTCTCATATAAAACTTGGTATGAGATGAGTTTATTTAACATTTACACATCAAGCTAATTAGGTTCTTCTATCACAATTGGTTCAGGGTCAGGAACCAAATAATTTCCATCTAAAAATTTGATGTGCGCATATATGACTCTATTGGTCTACCACTGATACACCTAAATTACACTTCCCAAAAGAAGTATAAGCGGTCGGTGCCAAATAAAGAACCCAACTTGTAGGTTGGGGTCGATCCCACGAGGAATATGGTTCAGACTTAAACTTACAATTATCTCTTTTTAGTCAAACTATTTCTGAGAAAAGTAAACAGGGGGTTTTGTAAATAAAATAACAAATTGTTGGTTTGAATGATTAAGTAACTAAGTAAACAAGATTCACAATTTGAGATATCAATATAAGATGGAAACTAGGGTATATGTGTTCCCCACAAGCTCTTACCTCAGTATTCCTAATAATAGTAATCATATCCTAGTGTTTGACATGCAAGGCTGATAAGTTAGGTATCCCTAAGTGATTGGTAATCCAAGTAGGAACTTTCACCTCACAACTTGGTAAGTCTACGGGTGTGTGCTTTACTAACCCTTACCTTTACCCAAGATTAGTCATCGTGTCAATTGAGTTGGGTATTCACCCTCAGGTCAACTGATTAAAGTCAAACTATTAGATAGCAACAAATCCTTAACTAAATCTCTGTTGTTTAATCCTTTTCTCATTCATTACCCTCTTGGTAAGGCAAGTAAGAACGAGGCGAGTTCTAACGTTGTGCACCACTAGAAAGACTTTTAAATGAAAATATTAACAATACATGCATAAACACTATTCAAGAATTACTTAATTATTAGTTATACGCTGTTAATTGCTCATGGTTCCCACAACCCTAGTTGTGGATTTTGCTACTCATGCTTGAGAATTCACAATTCATATTTTGGTTAAAAGAAATCATGAACTTACAATTAGAATAGATGAAAACCGAAATCTTGAATTGAAATTCAAAGTGCAAATTGCATAAAACCAACTTCCGGAATTAAATTGCTAAGAGTTTGCAAAATAATCCCAAAAGTCTACAATATTGTCTAACATCCAAAAACGGAAATAACAACTAATATTTATAGTATTTAAATCCTAAACCAACTAGAAAATGAAAATAAGGAAAATTAGTTCAGGACGCGGTTTCTACAGACGACAGGACCTACGGACCGTGGGTCGACCTACGGTCCGTGGGTCACCTCCATGGTTCAGGTACTGGAACTCAAACTTTCTGATTAAAACGACGGATGTGTAGGACGGTCCGTCATTGGCCTCCGTGGTTCCACACTTTGTCAGACTTCCCTGAACTTCACCTACGCTGCATCACCTACGGGCCGTCGTTGGCTTCATCAGTTGCTTTTGCTGCCATTTCAGTCCATTTTTTCGTCAACCGCTTCCAAATCAATTTCCTGCAAAAGATTACATAAAAGCATTATATCTAATAACAAAATAGCCCAAGACACACACAAACTCTAAGTGAAATGCATCAAAATTACCGTAAACTCATGGTATATCAACACCCTCAACTTAACTTGTTGTTTGTCCTCAAGCGATATACTAAAACTCTAAACGACACTCATGTAGAAACAAACATACAAACTCAAGCAATGACATTGATTTCTCAATCAATTCCATCACTTAGTGCAAATCTTTTCATTTAGACTCAACAAGCTAACTCATGCGGATCAAAACATGACATAGACAGACCAATAGACATCACCACATACACTTTCAGCAATCACCAAGGTACCAAATCTCCAACAATGTAACTAGTGGCCTCACTTCAAAGAAATCTTTTTTCACACAACAAATCTAATTTTTTTAAGTTAATGGATTCATTCAACACTCACGCTCAGAAGTGAATTCAAATACAGTTAGTGCTCAATACCAGAGGCTTACCCTTATTTTCACTGCACATAGACTAGTCACTAGGATCAATATAGGACTTTTATTAGCTTGTAACGCAGGCTCAGGGTCAGGTAGGGTACATTTGGATACTTTTAGTGACTTTTCTGTCCTCTTTGACATTACATTGGCTTTTTACCTCTTTTTTCAACCAATTCTGACATATTTTTATTTTCTGCTCTTTTCCTTGACTTTCTTCAGCACAAATGTGACTTTTACTTTTTCTCTCTTCTTTTTCACTTTTCTTTTTCTTTTACTTCTTCATTCTTTGTTATTCAGAATCACGATCACTCCTTTTTTATTTCTTTTGAATTCAGTCACATCTTTTTCTATCCTTTTCCTTGTTCTACACACAACTCTTTCCATACCCTTTTCTTTCTTGTTTCCTTTTTTCATAGCCACCCTCAACTTATGTATTTTGCATGAGTTGAGGTGCACAATATTTGAGGTCAGATCAGGGCCAAGATTAAGGTAACTTTTGAATTAGCCACCCTCAACTTAGGCTTTTGGCCTAAGTTAAGGTGCACATGTCCAAAGAGTGACCAAGGCCAAAATAATCTTTTTAGGGAAGGTGAGTTAGGTGTATTGAAAGAAGTGGTATTCGTTAGGCTCAAACGTTTGGATAAAAAAGGGAGCATTTATTTCGTTTGGTTGGATCTTTTTAGGCTTAAGTGGACTTATTTGAACAAGGGCCTACGTTCATTTTCCAATTCCTAGCCTAGATTATCTTAACAGGACCAACGAGGCAAGTTCTAGATTGGCACATACTGCATGAACATACAAAATCTACTAACACACACTTGGCACATTGTTTCATTATCGGATTATTGAAGCACCCAGTTCAAGTTTTAGCTTAAGTCATGCTATCATACCGGTTCCTTATCATGTCACATGAAGATCCAACACATTCAACTCATTAAACCTACAGATCTAGCGCATTTCAAATTTTTGGAAGGGTATCAATTTCATGCTCTTATTCCATCATACTTTCATTCTTTCTATCTACTTCTACACATACAAAATCCTACACATGTTGGTTAAACATAAAAGTAAATCAGTCCCTTGGGGAAAAAGAACACATGCAAGAAAACCCTAAGATAGGTTACCTTACCACCATGAAAAAATGGTGTGATTGCCCTTAATGCACAAAACAAAGGAAAAATAAAGCATAGGGTGAAGCAAACCTGTGGTGCATATGCACCGAAGACCCATCAAGACGCAGGTGGGTCCGATTTCCCGGAACCCGCTGGATCAGCAATAGTGACGCCATCAGTAGCGCCCTCATGAACAACAGGAACACCATTAGTAGTGCTACTCGAACCAGAGGCACCTACAAACTCCATCTCACAGGCTCTCCTCAGGCGCAACTCCTCCTTTAATTTTTTTTACAGACAGTAGCTGTTTTTGGGACCTACGGTGGGCAACTACGGTCCGTCGTTGGAGTGACAAGCCGTGGGTCCCCTCTGTAGGTCAGAGAGTCAAATTGCAGGTCTTAGTTGTTGGAACCACGGATGTGCAGAACGGTCCGTCGATGGAACGACGGACCGTAGTCCACACCGTGGTTCACAACTTAGCAAATATTTTATGCATCCAATTGATGGACCACGACCTACGGTCCATCGGTTGTGGCCATTTACCAAAACTGTGCCAGGCAAGAATTTCAAAATTTTCAATTTTAACAAAGGCAACACAACAATCACCAATTACTTCAAGTCTAAACATGCATTTCAACATATTATGTGTTAGTTTATCATCCTTAGGGTTTTGATTATGCAAAATTCGATTATCTATACAGTGACAACGAAACCCTAAGTCCAAACCTTCAACTAGACCTATCAAATCCATTTATTCAAGTTAAATCTACAACACACTCACACACCATCGTTCCAAGGGTAGTATCTAAACTAGAATTCAACAATTTAACATGCCATTAACTACCCAAGGTCAAGTTCGACTTAGTGAATTCAAGATTAAACAATGAAACATAATTCAAAATTTTGGTGAAATCGATTACCTTACAAGTAAACCAAGTCGGTGAGTGTGTAGTATAGTTGTTTCTTCTTTCAACTCTAACAAACTTGACACCGAACCCGAACCGTGGATGCTTGTTGGAAATGGAAGGATTTAGGAGAAAAGAGAAAAAATGGAGATTCGAGGGAGATTTTGTGGAAGAATAGGGGAAATGGAAAAAAAATGGAATGGGAGGATTTTATGGGTGTGATGGGGGAGATTAAGGGATGAAATTTAGGAATTCTAGCGGTTTGAAACGGTTGGGGAGAAAGAGGGAAATGGGAAATGTATTTAAAATGAAAGGTTTTTATTTTAAATGGGGTCCAGGTCGGGTTGACTGTAATCCTAACTTGGACCCACGAAACCCCATCGATGGTCCGTGGGTCAACCTACGGTCCGTCGATGGGCACAGTGGTTCACTCTAACACTTAGAAAAATTGAGAACACATACCTAGGATCTACGGATGCCATACACGGTCCATGGTAGACCGACGGACCATCGATGGGACCCGTAGACCACTGCATCAGCTAAATTTCTGCAGAATTTCCTTTTCTTCCCTGCACACGTAGCAAACATTAGGACTCTCTTTATATGTTTTCTGGACAATTTTTTAGACACGGACCCTATTCGATCTAATCTAGCCAACACTAAAAATTAATAAACATCTATCTATAAAACTACAATTTTAAGAAAAACTCCCTATATCGAAAAGAAACTCCTAAAGTAGGCTAGATTTTACATCTTGGGTTGCCTCTCAAGCAGCGCTTGATTTAACGTTGCGGCACGACGTAGACACCTTGATTACTCAGACTTCATCAAGACCCCACTCCTCTATCAGCTCATTCACACTCTCAGATTGCCCCAAGTAGATCTTTATTCTTTGACCGTTCACCTTGAACTTTGTGCCATCTTTGTTGTCTAGTTCAACCGCTCCATGTGGGAATACTTGGGTTATTGTGAATGGTCCGGTACACTTAGATTTGAGTTTGCCAGGAAATAAGCGCAACCTTGAGTTAAATAATAGCACCTGATCACTGGAAGCAAATTCACGCTTTTCGATCTTTTGATCATGGTACTTCTTCATTTTCTTTTTGTATAAGGCTGAACTTTCATATGCTTTTAGGCGAAACTCATCAAGCTCATTCATCTCATTCATTCTTTGACTCGATGTGGCGCCCCAATCCAAATTCAACTTTTTTAGTGGTAGTGGGACATCCCTATGGGAGTTTTGAATGCAGTGCGATAAGCCCATAGAGCATCATCAAGCCTTCTTGACCAGTCAGTTCTATTGGCATTTACGGTCTTTGTAAGAATTTGCTTTATCTCGCGATTTGTCACTTCAACTTGCCCACTTGACTGCAGATGATACGGGGTTGCTACGATGTGGCGAACACCATACTTCTCAAGCAATGCCTTAAACAATTTATTACAAAAGTGAGAACCTCTATCGCTTATGATTGCCCTTGGTGTACAAATCTGGAGAAGATATTCTTTTTCAGGAATGCGGTGACACTCTTTCCCTCATTGTTTGAAAGCGCAACTGCTTCCACCCATTTTGATACATAGTCAACCGCAACAAGAATGTACTTCATCCCATTCAAACTCACAAACGGACCCATGAAGTCAAGACCCCAAACATCAAAAAGCTCAATCACCAGTATTGGGTTCATTGGTAGTTCTTATTTTTTCGAAATTCCCCCACGCTGGCAACAATTACAAGACTTGGCGAAATCATGAGCATCTTGGTGGATGGTAGGCCAGTAATACCCACACTACAAAATTTTATGGGCAGTTCGGATACCACTATGTTGTCCCCACCAACAGGCGATGAATGACACGTCTCTAGTATACTCATCATCTCAACCTCGGGCACACAGCGATGAATAATCCCATCAGCACAAACACGAAACAAGTAAGGCTCATCCGAAAAGAATTTCTTCACATCAGACATAAAAAAATTTCCTTTGGTGAAATGACAAATCCGACGGAACCAAATCACTTGCCAAGTAGTTAGCAAAGTCTGCGAACTAAGGGATAAAATCATAAGAAGAAGCCAATACCTGTTCATCAGGGAACGCATCATTAATCTCAATTCCATCTTTTAGCTTGATCATAGCTTCCTCCTCTAGTCTGGACAAATGATCAGCAACCTGATTTTCTATTCCCTTTCTATCCTTTACCTCAAAATCGAACTCTTGCATTAGGAGCACCCATCTAATCAACCTTGGTTTTGCATCCTTTTTAACCATCAGATACCTCAATGCAGAATGGTCAGTATGCACTATGACCTTAGTACCAAGCAAGTAGGATCTAAATTTCTCAAATGTGAAAACCACAGCAAGGAGTTCTTGTTCAGTCACAGTATAGTTCTTTTGAGCCACATTCAGAGCTTTACTGGCATAGTAAATTGGATGAAGAATTTTCTCTCGCCTCTGTCCTAATACTACACCAAGCGCCACCCCACTCGCATCACACATCACTTCAAATGGTTGCCCCCAATCCGGTGAAATAATGATAGGTGTTGAAGTTAACTTTTCTTTCAACTCTCCAACTGCTCTCACACAAGCATCATCAAAATCAAACTTAAACTCCTTTTCGAGTAGCTTGCACAATGGGTGTGCAATTTTAGAGAAATATTTTATGAACCTCCGGTAGAAACCTGCATGTCCAAGAAAATTTTGAACACCTTTTACAGAGATGGGTGATGGAAGCTTTTCTATTACCTCAACTTTAGCTCTATCAACCTCAATACCTTTCTGCGAAATCTGATGACCCAGAACTATACCCTTTTTCACCATCAAGTGGCACTTTTCCTAGTTGAGCACAAGATTGCACTCTTCACACCGTTTTAGTACCTCAGCCAAATGTGTCAAACAGTCATCAAACGAGTCACCTACTACAGAGAAATCATCCATAAATACCTCTATCGTGTCCTCCACCATATCATAAAATATCGACATCATACAACGCTGGAAGGTCGCTGGAGCATTACATAACCCAAATGGCATCCGTTTGAAGGCGAAAGTCCCATAAGGACAAGTGAAGGTGGTTTTATCTTGGTCTTCCACAGCTATTGAGATTTGATTGTAGCCCAAATACCCATCTAGAAAACAATACCAACCCTTACCAGCGAGACGATCTAGCATCTGATCCATGAACGGCATTGAGAAATGGTCTTTTTCAGTCCATGCATTTAACTTGCGGTAGTCCATACACTCTCTCTAACCAGTCACCAGCCTCATTGGAAAAAGCTCATTTTTAGCATTAGGAACCACAGTGATTCCTCCTTTCTTTGGCACACACTGAACTAGGCAAACCCAACTACTATCAGCAATAGGATATATAACTCCAGCATCTAACCACTTAATGATCTCCTTTTTCACAACCTCTTGCATAAGGGGATTTAGTCTCCTTTGATGCTCTATACTTGGCTTACTATCCGGCATGAGTTGAATTTTGTGAGAACAAATTCCCGGAGGAATCCCAATAATGTCCGCAATAGTCCACCCTATAGCCCTCTTAAACTGCTTCAACACCAATATCAAAGCCTCTATTTTCCCTTCACGCAAGTCAGCAACAATAATAACGGGCAAGGTGCTATTTTGCCCCAAGAATACATACCGCAAGTGAGATGGAAGAACCTTAAGTTCCAGTTTTGGAGGCTCATCAACAGATGGTTTTGCAGGTGGGGTGTCTTGATTCTTCATGTCTAATTCCAACTGTTTTGGTTTGAAGCAGAACTCGAACCTATCAAGTGCAGAAACTAGCTCATCATAGTCATCAATACCATCACAGTCAAAATTCATCATTACCGCTGCTAGTGCATCAACACCTAACCTCTCTTCAATAGACATTTCAAATTCTCGCTCCACAATATGATTTACCATCGATACCGACTTAAGATCACTTTCATGCTTCATAGACCTACAGATGTTAAAAGTTACCTCCTCATGATTTAATTGAAACTTCATTTGCCCTCTCTCCATATCGATCAAGGCACGCCCAGTAGCAAGAAATTGTCTCCCTAAGATGATGGGAACCTCAAAATCAACCTCACAATCAAGTATCACAAAATCCGCTGGAAAGATGAATGACTCTACTTTCACAAGGACATCTTGGAGCACCCCAATGGGCCTCTTCACGGTTCTATCGGCCATAAGTAAATACATTGCAGTCGGTTTTGGAGCTCCTAAACCCAACTTCTTATAAATGGACAATGGCATCAAATTAATGTTGCCACCCAAATCAAACAAAGCTTTCGCAAAGTGTAAAATCCCAATGGTACAAGAAATGGTGAAAGCTCCAGGATCCTCTTTCCTTTGCACAAGTGACCTAGTAGCAATAGCACTACGATGTTGCAGCCTCTCTTCATTCTGAAAACTAACAACTCTTTTTTTGGTCACCAAGTCTTTCATGAATTTTTCATACCCAGGCATTTGTTCCAGAGCTTCAATCAATGGCACATTTATAGACAGTTGCTTCAACATAGCTATGAACCTACGATATTTTCCCTCTTCAGTTTTTTTCACCAATCTTTGTGGAAATGGAGGTGGAGGTCTAGGCATGGGAATAACTTTTTGAGTCACCTCAGTTTCCTTTTCTGTATAATCTTTCGGAATTTCAGTGACCTCATTCTCATCCTCATTTTTTTATATCACTCTTTCAACCTCATATGGCATGGATGGATCAATAGTCTTCTTTCCTCCGCGAGTCGCGACTGCCATACAATGCCCATCATTCTTTAGATTTTAGATGGTGTTGCTAGGAAGTGTGCCAGGCTGGTGTGGGTTCACAATGGCGGACAACTAACTAAATTGCTGCTTAAGTTGCTTGATCGACACTGCATAGGCATCAACTTTCTGACCAATTCCAGATAAATCATTTCTCATCTCCTTCACATTCTCATCTGTCGAATCAAATCTCTTCATCATCTTTTGCATCATATCCTAAATGCGAGTCATACTAGTACCAGCCTCTCTATTATCGGGGGGAACGTAGGGCCCAACCTTCTCATTCCTATTGCCATAATTGTTCTGATTGTAATTGTTATCACGATTGTATTTCCTATCCCGAACATAGTTGCCATAGATCTGACCTTGGTTTCCTTGACCTTGGCGCCAATTATCCGAGTTGGAACCTTGGGCGTTGGTTCGGAAACCCCCCGTATGATCATTAACCAAATTTGCATCCTCCTCATAGTAATACTCCTCAACTGGCGGTGGTGGAGTTCTAGTTAGATAATTTATCGCGTTCACCTTTTCTGCACTTCCACTCACATGCTTTAATACCAAGCCAAGTTTTGTCCTCATTTGAGCCATCTCTTCACGAATGTCATCATTTGATTGACTTGGTGTAATTTGGACAGAAAACATGCTCCTACCAATATTTGCCTTTCTAGTGCTCCATGCCTTATAGTTTTGGGAAATCCTCTCAAGTTTTTCAGCAATCTCCTCAAAAGTTCACTCACCATATGATCCACCAGCAATAGTATCTAACACAACCTTTCCATTGTCATCCTGTCCTCTGTAGAAGTACTCCTTCAGTAACTCATCATCTATGCGGTGATACAGAACACTCTTCATGAATCAGTGAACTTATCTCATGAACTGCTTACTGACTCTCCAGGTAGTGCCGTGAAATTATTCAGTTCATCTTTGTAATTCAGCTTCTTGGACACCAGAAAATACCTCGCCATGAACACCTGATGCAATTGGTACCATATAAAGATCGAATTGTATGGCAGCTTAATAAACCACACAGCAGCATCACCAGTCAACAACAGTGGGAAGACTCTCAAACCTATGATGTTCATATCCAATTCCCGTCGTCCTACACTACTCTTACAGACACTAGTCAATTTAGCCATGTGAGCGTATGGATTTTCCGAAGATAACCCAGCAAACAACCATCTTGCTGTAAGCATTTGCATAAGACTGCTGGTCACTAAAAATGTATGTCCTGGAGATAGTGGAGGGATAACAATAGGCCCATCCGATCTAACCGCATCATAGTCAACCCTGTAGTTATCACGGACCCTCGGTGCTGGCGGATTCTGCACCTTTTCTGTATTTTCGATTAGATGACCACCTTGAACCTGAGTGGGCACATTAACAACTCCAGGAGGTTGGAAAACAGCTCCATCCCCTTGACACTCTCCGATGGGATCGTCGTGTACCTCAAGATTTATGCCTCTTCCAACCATTTTTCTCAAAGTTCTCCTATCGTAGGGCGTCAGGGAATTTCCTTGACTCCGTGTACTTGGCATACACTAGAGTTGAAACCTATAGATAACAAAAATAAAATAATAACGTAAAATCAGGAAATACTTGACTAAAGTTCAATGTTAGTTTAATCTAAAAGTCGTATTCCCCGGCAGTGGCGCCAAAAATTGATACGCCCAAATTACACTTCCCAAAAAAAGTATAAGCGGTCGTTGCCAAATAAAGAACCCAACTTGTAGGTTGGGGTCGATCCCACGAGGAATTTGGTTCAGACTTAAACTTACTTAAAATTATCTCTTTTTAGTCAAACTATTTCTGAGAAAAGTAAACAGGGGGGTTTTGTAAATAAAATAACAGATTGTTGGTTTGAATGATTAAGTAACAAGTAAACAAGATTCAAAATTTGAGATATCAATATAAGATGAAAACTAGGGTATATGTGTTCCCCACAAGCTCTTAACGCAGTATTCCGAATAATAGTAATCTTATCCTAGTGTTTGACATGCAAGGCTTATAAGTTAGGTATCCCTAAGTGATTGGTAATCCAAGTAGGAACTTTCACCTCGCAACTTGGTAAGTCTACGAGTGTGTGCTTTACTAACCCTTACCTTTACCCCAGATTAGTCATCGTGTCAATTGAGTTGGGTATTCACCCTCACGTCAACTAATTAAAGTCGGACTATTAGATAGCAGCAAATCTTTAACTAAATCTCTGTTGTTTAATCCTTTTCTCTTTCATTACCCCTTTGGTAAGGCAAGTAGGAACGAGGTGAATTCTAACATTGTGCACCGCTAGAAAGACTTTTAAACGAAAAGATTAACAATACATGCATAAACACTATTCAAGAATTACTTAATTATTAGTCATACTGTAACACCCCGTATGCTAGACCTACCAAAGTGCAGAAATTTCAGAAGTTGCAGGTGCCACCGACGAGGCCACCTACGGACCGTAGGTGGGGTCCATGGTGGGCCACCTGTAACTACCTCCCCAGAACCCTAGAAAATCCAGCCAAGGCACGACCCACGATCGGACCTACGGACCGTAGGTCATACCACGGACCGTGGTCCAAGTCCGTGGATCGTGGCCTTCAGGTCCGAGCCCCAGACGCCATTCGACGGCCAACCAGAACGGACTGTTGGTCCATCCATGGTCCGTCGGTTTGGCCCGTCGATGACCCCCGACAGCTTTTAAGTCAGGGGTCGTTTGGTCTTTTCCCTATGCGTTGGACACCTAAACTACGCCGTTTAACCCTTAAACTACGTGGTTTTTGTCAATTTAAGCCTAGTAACTTAATTAGAATCTACCCTAGTCAATTCATTATCCAAAATTCATCCAATTAGAACGAAAAGAGGAGAAAGCAGTCGAGCAGCCCTAGTGCAAGAATGCACCAAGGTTTCATCTGTTCCAGCCCCGAAATCGAAAGATTTCTCCGTGAAATTCTTCACTAGGTATGTGGGATTTCACTAGTGGGTTCCTTTCACCCATTGGGTCCTTAGAATTCAGTCAGATTCTTGATTCCCTTCATATTGCTTAGACCTAGGGTTTCTAGAACTTCAAATTACTGATGTGATTTAGCTGTTAGATAAATCCTAATCAGAATATTACGTTTTCGTAGCTATGATGCTTAATCCTTGCATGAAACTCAGAACCCTAGTGGTGTAGATTCGTTTAGTTCATGAATTACACTTGCTAGGTCAGTTTATACAGATATACATGCATCAGTTTATAAATGTTTCATTATCAGTACATTAATTTTGCATTTTCAGTTAGCATTTCAGAATCTTGAGCTATCCAGTTATTTCAGTTATGTGGTATTTTATACATTCTATTGGGAGTAGGCTTAATACCAAGTTGGACTAGGGTTAGTCACCCTCATAGTCCCAAAACTATGTGCCCCCGTAGGTTAAGTCCCCTATGTGGGCATTATACTTAGTGATCACGCCAGTCATGCCTCTATACCCTTGGCAAGATATATTAGGTCCTCTCGATGGGGCGTATACATCAGACTACATGTTTAGCTCACGTGGTTTTGTGTCGGTTATTAGTAGCTCCCACAGTCAGATTCTAGTGTATTGACCAGGTTACTAGTTACATTTTCAGGATTCAGTTTCAGCATGTTATTTACTTGGTCATTGCATACAGGTTATTTATATTCAGTAGATCTTAGTATCTTTATCATGTTCAGATTATACCATTGCTCAGTATGCTTTGTTCAATTATATGTTGTTCAGCTTTATCCTATCCTACATGCTCAGTACCTTTCAAGTACTGACGCATACTCTGCGCTACATCTTATCGTGAAGTAGGTTTAGGTCATCAGCACTCAGATCACGCATAGATCGGTTCCCAATCTCCAGTTCAGCAGCTTCAGTGGTGAGTCCTCATCATTCGAGGACAATAGACATGTTTCTATATTTAGTGTTTTCATTTCAGTTTTCAATATTTGCTAGAGTTAGCTGGGGGCATGTCCCATCATCTCTAGTCAGTTAGAGACTTATTTCAGACATAGTACTAGATTCAGCTTTAGATGTGAGTTTGATCTTTCAGTTGTTATTAAACTCATAGTTTCTTTATATTCAGACAGTATTGGGTATTCCCCATCATTTCAGATATCTCATGTTTTTAGCTTCCGCACAATATTTGATTAAGTATGCTTATAATATGCCAACTCAGGGTTAGCTTGAGGTCACTCGTGATCCTAGGTCCCGTGTTTACGTCAAGGGGAAAGCCTCGGGGAGTGACAAACTTGGCATCAAAGCGAGGTTTAATTGTCTTAGGATGTCTAAAAAGCCACACTAAGTAGAGTTCTTTTCATGGGTGTGAAGTGCACCACATCTAAAGAGAGGGAGGCTACAAAGTGTTTTAGGAAAACTTCACTTTCTTGGTATTCTTATCGTGCGTGGGTATGATCTACTTCTAACTCATCTTTATGCGTTTCAGATCATGCCTCCTCGTAGATCTAACGCTAGGAATGCTAACGCAGCTTCTTCAGTCCTAGATCAAGAGGTTTTGAATGTAGAGTTTTGGAATGTGATTCAACTTTTGGCTCAGAGTGTGACTAACCAGAACAATCAGCAGGCCCCAGTTCCTCCCAATGCTAATAATGGGTCAGCTGCAGCCAAGGTTCATGATTTCATTAGGATGAATCCACCAGAGTTCCTAGGGTCGCAGGTTGGTGAGGACCCACAAAATTTCATTGATGAGGTTAAGAAGATCTTTGGAGTGATGCAGGTAACTGGGAATGATAGGGTAGAGTTGGCATCCTACCAGCTCAAGGATGTAGCTCACATATGGTTTACTTAATGGAAGGAAAATAGGGGTACTGATGCAGCTCCTGTGACTTGGGAATGCTTTACTGGAGCTTTTCTGGACAGATTCTTCCCGAGAGAGTTGAGGGAGGCTAAGGCTTAGGAATTTATGAATTTGAGGCAAGGTACAATGTCAGTCCAAGAGTACGGACTCAAGTTCACCGAGCTCTCCAGGTATGCTCCCCATATGGTTGCTGATTTGAGGGCGTAGATGACTAAGTTTCTGTATGGAGTGTCCAATTTAGTGGAGACAGAGTGCAGAAATGCTATGTTGTTAGAGGAAATGAATATCTCTAGGCTCATGACTCATGCTCAACAGGTTGAGGGAGATAAGCTTAGGGAAATGGCTAAGGACAATAAAAAGACTAGGACAGGTAACTATGAGTACTCTCAGCAGAAATTGGGTGGTGGAAATCGTTCGCAGTTTCAGCAAAGGTCTTCAGCTCCAGCACCTTCATCAGCTAGTGCTCCATCTCCCAGGTTTAGACAAGATCAGAAAAGTAGGGCACCAGGCTCTAAGTCTCAGGAAAGTGTTTCAGGTAGCAGAACCTACCCAACTTGTCCAAAATGTGGTAAGAACCATCCGGGCGAGTGTCTTGCAGGGAAAGAAGGGTGTTTTGGATGTGGTCAGTCTGGCCATAGGTTGAGGGATTGCCCTTCTGCCAAATAGGGGCAAGGAGGTAACAATAGTAGGGCTCAGTCTACAGCTCCAGCAGCACTAGTAAGTCACCCAATTCAGCACGGTACTTCATCTAGTACAGGTGGTGGTCAGTGCCAGAACAGGTTGTATGCTCTTCAGGCTCGTCAGGACTAGGAAGATTCTCCTTATGTAGTCACTGGTACGTTACGAGTCTTTCACTTAGATGCTTATGATTTGTTAGATCCAGGGGCTACTCTTTCCTTTGTAACTCCCTATATAGCAGAGAAATTTGGTGTCAGTACAGAAACTCTTTCAGAACCCTTCTCAGTCTCTACTCCAGTAGGTGACCCAGTTATAGCTAGAAGGGAATACAAATATTGCCCTATCTCTGTCTCTCAGAAAGTCACCTCAGCAGATCTTGTAGAGTTAGAAATGGTAGACTTTGATGTCATTCTAGGCATAGATTGGTTACATTCTTGTTATGCCTCAGTTGATTGTAGAACTAGGATTGTTCGTTTTCAGTTTCCTAGCGAACCAGTTTTAGATTGGAAAGGTAGTAGCTTAGTGCCTATGGGTCGATTAATTTATTACCTTAAGGCCAGAAAGATGATTTCCAAGGGGTATATCTATCATTTAGTTCGGGTTAAGGATTTCAGCTCTGAAACCCCAACTTTTGAGTCAGTTCCTATAGTCAGTGAGTTTCCAGAAGTGTTTCCAGAAGATCTTCCCGGAATTCCTCCTGAAAGGGAAATAGACTTCGGAATTGATCTCCTTCCAGATACCCAGCCTATTTCTATGCCTCCTTACAGAATGGCTCCTGCTGAGCTTAAGGAATTGAAAGAGCAGTTGAAAGACCTTCTAGATAAGGGCTTCATCAAACCTAGTATTTCGCCATGGGGTGCTCCAGTGTTATTTGTGAAAAAGAAAGATGGCTCTCTCAGGATGTGCATTGACTATCGACAGTTAAACAAAGTCACAATTAAGAATAAGTACCCTATTCCCAGGATTGATGACTTGTTCGACCAACTTCAGGGTGCTAGTCATTTTTCGAAAATAGAACTCAGATCCGGTTATCATCAGCTCAGAGTAAGAGATAGTGACATCCCGAAAACAGCCTTCAGAACTCGGTATGGTCATTATGAATTTGTAGTTATGTCATTTGGACTAACCAATGTTCCTGCAGCTTTCATGGATTTAATGAACAGGGTATTCAAGCAGTATTTGGACTTGTTTGTTATCATCTTTATTGATGATATTCTCATTTACTCTAGGAATGAGGAAGAACATGTGACTCATTTGAGGGTTGTCCTTCAAACTCTCAAAGATCGTCAGTTATTCGCTAAGTTTAGAAAATGTGAGTTGGTTGCAATTTGTTGCTTTACTTGGTCATATAGTGTCTAGCGAAGGGATCCGAGTGGATTCTCAGAAGATTGAAGTAGTGAAACAATGGCCCAGACCCACCTCTCCTACAGATATCAGAAGTTTCTTGGGTCTAGCAGGTTATTACAAAAGATTCGTGGAAGGATTTCATCCATAGCTTCTTCATTGACTAAGTTAACTCAGAAGAAGGTCAAGTTCCAGTGGTCAGATGAGTGTGAGAAGATCTTCGCAGAACTGAAAACTAGGTTGACTACAGCTCCTGTTTTGACTCTACTAGAGGGTTCAGACGGTTATGTGATCTATTGTGATGCATCTAGAGTCGGACCAGGTTGTGTGTTAATGCAGCGAGGTAAGGTTATAGCTTATGCTTCTAGGTAGCTTAAGGTCCATGAGAAGAACTACCCGACTCATGACCTCGAGCTTGCAGCTGTGGTGTTTTCCCTAAAGATTTGGAGATATTAATTGTATGGTGTTCACGTAGATGTGTTCACAGACCATAAGAGCCTTCAATATGTTTTCACTCAGAAAGAGTTAAATCTTCGCCAGAGGAGATGGCTTGAATTCCTCAAGGACTATGACATGAATATGCTTTACCATCCTGGTAAGGCCAATGTTGTAGCTGATGATCTTAGCAAACTATCTATGGGTAGTGTCGCGCATGTTGAGAAAGAAAGGAAGGAATTGGCAAAAGATGTTCACCGGCTTGCTCGCTTAGGAGTTTGCCTTATGAGCATATCCGATGATGGTGTAATAGTTCAGAATGGGTCAGAATCTTCATTGGTAGCGGAGGTTAAGGAAAAGCAAGACAGTGATCCGATATTACTTCAACTAAAGGGTGCAGTTCATCAGTAGAGAGTTGGGGTTTTCTCGCAAGGGGGGGATGGTGTGCTTCGCTATCAGGGTCGATTATGTGTTCCTAAGGTGGGTTAGTTGAGACAGCAGATCCTTACAGAAGCCCATAACTCTAGGTATTCTATTCATCCAGGCGCCACTAAGATGTACCATGATCTGCGGGGAGTCTTTTGGTGGAATGGCATGAAGAGGGACATAGCAGATTTTGTGGCCAAGTGCCCAAATTGTCAGCAGGTGAAGGTAGAACATCAAAAACCAAGAGGTATGACTCAAGAGATTGACATTCCTACATGGAAGTGGGAAATGATCAACATGGACTTCATTACAGTTTTACCTCGTACTCGCAGACAACATGACTCCATTTGGGTGATAGTTGACAGAGTTACTAAGTCTGCTCACTTTTTGGCTGTCAAGACTACAGATTCGGCGGAGGACTACACCAAGTTTTACATTAATGAGATAGTCAGGTTGCATGGAGTTCCTTTGTCTATCATCTCAGATAGAGGTCCTCAATTTACCTCTCGTTTCTGGAAGTCATTTCAGAAAGGTCTTGGTACCCAGGTAAATCTCAGCACAGCGTTTCATCCGCAGACGGATGGCCAGGCAGAGCGTACCATTCAGACGTTAGACGACATGTTGAGAGCTTGTGTGATCGAATTCAAGGGTAGTTGGGATGATAACCTTCCTCTTATAGAGTTCGCCTACAATAATAGTTACCATTCCAGTATTCAGATGGCCCCTTATGACGCATTGTATGGGCGTAGATGCAGATCTCCAGTTGGTTGTTTTGAAGTAGGTGAAGCACCCTTGATAGGTCCATATTCGGTTCATGATGCTATGGAAAAAGTTCAGCAGATCAGGGATAGACTTAAGACAGCCCATAGCCGCCAGAAGTCCTATGCAGATGTAAGGAGAAGGGACTTGGAGTTCCAAATTGATGATTGGGTTTTTCTGAAAGTGTCACCTATGAAAGGGGTGATGAGATTTGGCAAGAAAGGGAAGCTCAGTCCTAGATATGTAGGCCCTTACAAGATCTTGAAAAGGGTTGGTAAAGTGGCTTACGAGTTAGAGTTGCCAGCAGAACTATCAGCAGTCCATCCAGTCTTTCACATTTCGTTGTTGAAGAAGTGTGTGGGTGATCCAGCATCCATAGTACCTTTAGAAAGTGTGGCTGTGAAAGATAGTCTCACTTATGAGGATGTGCCAGTTGAGATTCTTGATCGTCAGGTTTGAAGGTTCAGAAATAAAGAAGTCGTTTCAGTTAAAGTTTTGTGGAGGAGTCAGTCAGTACTTGGGAAGCAGAAGCAGCCATGAATGCCAAGTATCCTCATCTCTTTCCTTCCGAATCCATTCCAGCTTGAGGTAATAGTTCCTCTTCAGTTTTTCAGTTACTCATGCGTATATTCAGTCTTAGTATCATGTTCCTCCAGTTTATACTTGCATTTTCAGCGTATTTGCATGTTCTTAGAACTTAGTTCAGTCAGATTTCAGTTTTCAGAAATTAGGGGTAGGGTTTGCAGCTTTTTCCCTCCATATTCAGCTAGTTTAGTCTTTATTCGAGGATGAATGTTCCCAGGGGGGAGATAATGTAACACCCCGTATACTAGAACTACCAAATTGCAGAAATTTCAAAAGTTACAGGTGCCACCGACGGGGCCACCTACGAACCGTAAGGTGACCCACGGACCGTAGGTGGGGTCCGTGGTGGGCCACCTGCAACCACCTCCCCAGAACCCAAGAAAATCTAGCCAAGGCATGACCCACGGCCGGACCTACGGATCGTAGGTCAGACCACGGGCCGTGGTCCAGGTTCGTGGATCGTGGCCTTCAGGTCCGAGCCCCAGACGCCATTCGACGACTGACCAAAACGGACTGTTGGTCCATCCACGATCCGTCGGTGACCTCCGACAGCTTTTAAGTCAGGGGTCGTTTGGTCTTTTCCCTATGCGTTGGACACCTAAACTACGTCGTTTAACCCCTAAACTATGTGGTATTGGTCAGTTTAAGCCTAGCAACTTAATTAGAATCTACCCTAGTCAATTCATTCTCCAAAATCCATCCAATTAGAACGAAAAGAAGAGAAAGCAGTCGAGTAGCGCTAGTCCAAGAACGCAACAAGTTTTCATCTATTTCAGCCCCGAAATCGATTTTTCCGTGAAATTCGTCACCAGGTATGTGGAATTTCACTAGTGGGTTCCTTTCACCCATTGGGTCCCTAGAATTCAGTCAGATTCTTGATTCCCTTCATATTGCTTAGACCTAGGGTTTCTTGAACTTCAGATTACTGCTATGATTTAGCCGTTAGATGAATCCTAATCAGAATATTACGTTTTCGTAGCTATGATTCTTAATCCTTGCTTGAAACTCAGAACCTTAGTGGTGTAGATTCGTTTAGTTCATGAATTACACTTGCTAGGTCAGTTTATACAGATATACATGCATCAGTTTACAAATGTTTCATTATCAGTACTTTAATTTTGCATTTTCAGTTAGCATGTCAGAATCTTGAGCTATCTAGTTATTTCATTTATGTGGTATTTTATACATTCTATTGGGAGTAGGCTTAATACCGAGTTGGACTAGGATCAGTCACCCTCATAGTCCCAGAACTACATGCCCTCGTAGGTTAAGTCCCATCTGTGGGCATTATACTTAGTGATCACGCCAATCATGCCTCTATACCCTTGGCAAGGTATATTGGGTCCTCTCGATGGGGCGTATACATCGGACTCCACGTTTAGCTCACGTGGTTTTATTTCGGTTATTAGTAGCTCCCACAGTCAGATTCTAGTGTATTGACCAGGTTACTAGTTACCTTTTCAACATTCAGTTACAGCATGTTATGTACTTGGTCATTGCATACAGTTTAGTTATATTCAGTATATCTCAGTATCTTTATCATGTTTAGATTATTCCATTGCTCAGTATGCTTTGTTCAGTTATATGTAGTACATCTTTATCATATCCTGCATGCTCAGTACCTTTCAAGTACTGACGCATATTCTGCGCTACATCTTCTCGTGATGTAGGTTCAGGTCCTCAACACTCAGATCACGCATAGATCGGATCTTGATCTCTAGTTCCGTGGTGAGTCCTCATCCTTCGAGGACAATAGATATGTTTCTATATTTAGTCTTTTCATTTCAGTTTTCAGTATTTGCTAGAGTTAGCTGGGGGCATGTCCCAGCATCTCTAGTCAGTTAGAGGCTTATTTCAGACATAGTACTAGATTCAGCTTTAGATGTGAGTTTGATCTTTCAGTTGTTATTAAACTTATAGTTTCTTTATATTCAGACAGTATTGGGTATTCCCCATCATTTCAGATATCTCATGTTTTTAGCTTCCGCACAGTATTTGTTTAAGTATGCTTATGATATGCCAGCTCAGGATTAGCTTGGGGTCACTCGTGATCGTAGGTCCCGTGTTTACGTCAAGGGGATAGCCTCGAGGCGTGACACATACGTTGTTAATTGCTCATGGTTCCCACAACCCTAGTTATAGATTTAGCTACTCATGCTTGCGAATTCACAATTCATATTTTGGTTAAAAGAAATCATGAACTTACAATTAGAATAGATGAAAACTGAAATCTTGAATTGAAATTCAAAGTGCAAATTGCATAAAACCAACTTCCAGAATTACATTGCTAAGAGTTTGCAAAATAATCCCAAAAGACCAAAACAAAAGTCTCCAATATTGTCTAACATCCAAAAATGGAAATAACACTAATATTTATAGTATTTAAATCCTAAACCAACTAGGAAACGAAAATAAGGAAAATTAGTTCAGGACGCGGTTTCTACAGACGATAGGACCTACAGACCGTGGGTCGACCTACGGTCCGTGGTTCAGGTACTGGAACTCAAACTTTCTTATTAAAACGACGGATGTGCAGGACGGTCCGTCATTCAACCTACGGTCCGTCTTTGGCCTCCGTGGTTCCACTCTTTGTCAGACTTCCCTGAACTTCACCTACACTACATCACCTACGGGCCGTCGTTGTACGGTCGTTGTACCTACGGTCTGTCGTTGGCTTCGTCAGTTCCTACTGCTGCCATTTCAGTTCATTTTTCTGTCAACCGCTTCTGAACCAATTTCCTGTAAAAGATTACATAAAAGCATTATATCTAATAACAAAATAGCCCAATACACACACAAACTCTAAGTGAAATGCATCAAAAATATCGTAAACTCACGGTATATCAACCACGCACAAAGATAGATTCCCAAAGGTTGGGGTAAATGTTAGATTTCCTAACATTAGGGGGAGATATGATTAGCAACTAAAAATTATGTGTTGGGTGAATTATCTAGATCCTCATTAAAAAGTGTGAACTTGAAGTTCAAGAGATAATTCATTTAACAGATGTATTTGTTGATTCAATATTTTAATTAAGCTGCAAATGCTCCTATAAATGGTCCTTGAAGGACAGAGTCTATGGTACGCCAGAAGTGTGATAGACCAATCAATTCCAAACGTAAAACTCCTTGAGGAAGGAGAGGAGAAAATTATTAAAATGATCATGATAATGAGGCAAGTGCTTTAAAAGAGTATCATGACATGACACTTCATAAAATATTGGCAAAGGTTCATGTACCTGAAAATTATGAAATATGAAGAGATCTCGATAAGTTATATTGTATTGGAACTGATATTAAAATGATCGTCGAATATCTTTGATATGATGTAGTGCTCAAAATTACATATGATAATGACGATCTTGAGTTTAAATCTATTAAATAATGTGGACAGATAAATAATTGGTCAATAAAATACGTATATTTTATTTCACTTGTAAAGTGATGTTTTGGACTTATAGTCCATAGATTAAGGTATAATGTCAGTGGGGTACAAATGTTCCAAAGCATAATCGTAAGATTTAAAGTACGGTGTGCCTTGCGGCATAATTTTTTCACAAAAGTCCTGACATTATTGTACGGAGATATGTTCTTCTGCGATGGATGCAATGATGTTTCTTTCAATCTAGGATTTAAAATGTTTTAAGTGATTCCATTGAATAGTACCCTAGTGGGTGTGAGATCGCTTAACATAAAGAAAGAACAAATTTGATTTTATGAAAATAGTTTGCACATACTATGTCTTGTTGCAATGAATGTACTTATTTATCCTGTTATTATTATCCATGAGATAATATTTTTATTAATGTGCAGGCAAGAGATAATTCACTTGGAGATATTTGATTAAATTGGTATAAATTTATTATCTCTAAACAATATTGTCAAAGAATTATTTGTTATATAAAATGCAAGAAGGTTATTTAATCTACATAAAATTGTATCACATTGAAGTTATATCAAGTTATTCAACAAGACAATCAATTGTAAATGAAAGTGTTTACAACATGATTGTTGTTATGAACAAGTTGAATGAGCAATTTACATGTAATTGTGAGGTCATGAATAGAGTGATTTTTAAGAATGTATTTGGCTAAGCTCAAAGCCTCATCATATTGATGAAACCAGAAAATGATATATCAGGATGAGTTCAAGAATGCAACATCTTTGTGAATGTGATTTGATCGCAAGAACACTATCAATATCAACATTTGAGAAGCTGGTATATGAGATTGAATGACATCATCACAAGAAATTAAGTGATATTTTAATCAGGGGTATAATACGCGTTGTACTCTTTTTCCTTTGACCGAGGTTTTGTCCCAGTGGATTTTCCTGGTAAGATTTTTAATGAGGCAACAAATAATGCATATTAAAAGATATGTGTACTCTTTTTTCTTCACTAGAATTTTTTCCCACAGGATTTTTCCTAGTAAAATTTTAACGAGGCACATTATCTATGGACATCCAAGAGGGAGTATTATAAAATATTATAGTGTGGATGTTCACTACACCAAGAAGATATTCTCACTAATTAGCTCCATTACTGCCCTCCATTACGAATATAACCTCCATCTTTATGACCATCATTCTTGTAACCTTACACCTCCATAACCTCTCCTTTATATTCATGATTACTGTTATGTTTATGAATCATTTTGTATACCTTTATGTAATACTATAAATAAAGACATAAAGTTTCATATTGTATACACTTAATACTTTGAAGAATAAAAAAAAGTTCTCATCTCTTGTCTCCCTATTTCTATTGCTCTCATGTTATATATTTCTTATCTTATTTTGCTTTAGTTTTACAACAAGATAAATTTATAAAATTTGTAAAGTAAAAGCTTTGCATGTGATTGTTTTTTATGCAAAAAGTTGAGAAAAGAGATTTATGAGGTAAGGGCAAAATTGTATATTAAATTTATCAGGACAATTTCGTAATCTAAATTTTATCTTAGAGACTTCTATTTATAGTATATAGTATATAGGGGTTTCAATGGGGTAGGATAGATGAGGGGCAGGACGGAGTGAGTTTTGACCTTATAGGACGGAGCATGCCGAGTCCAAATTTATTAGGGCAGGGCAAGGAGGGGGTCTCCTCCAATCACTGTATGTAGTTCTTTGAAAATATAATGACTTAAAATTACAACTTGGTTTATATCCTGTGAAGTGATGTATGTACAAAATTGAAGACGCAAAAACAAGGTCAAACCCATCGATGGCCCCCTAAAGTTGGCACCTAGTTTCACTTAGACACCTCAATTGGGCGATGTTCATTTTATACACCTCGTGTAGAGCCCCGTTGTGTCATTTTGACACTTTTTACTGACATGTCAAAGTGAGTGTGATATACTCAACAATAGCGCGTGAAAGACTTAATTTAGCCATTTTTTATTTTATTTTATTTTCTCTTCTTCTTCTCCATTTTTCAAGTCACCACCTCCCACCATTTTTTCAAGCTTAAGCTCCTTTAATGGAGGTCGGATTTATTATTTAAATCCGTTTTCAAGTCATTTTTTTCTTCTTCATTGTATTACTTTTCTAAATTTGCCATCACCTCTCTCCTTCTCCTCTTTTTTTCTCTCAAAACAACACCAAAATAGAAGGAAAAAAAGATCTGAAACAATTTTAAGAAGGAGATTAAGAAGAAAAAAAATTGGGTATAGTGGAGAGGACAACTACCATCAGGCGGGGGGGGGGGGGATTAAATTGATTTTTTAGAATAATATTTTTATTACTAAACAGATTTTAAAATAATTTTAAACTTAAAATAACACATGTAATCATTTAATTGGTTGTTTGACACGTCATCAATGAGTGTATTACACTCTCCTTCAGCTTTTTCTTATTGTAAAAAAAAAGTGTCAAAATAATATAGCGGGGCCTACATGAGGGGTCTAAAAGGAACATCGTCCAGTTGAGGTGTCTAAGTGAAACTTGGTGCCAACTTTAGGGGGTCACCGATGGGTTTAGCCTAAAAACAACTATTTCAACTTGTAAACTAACTACAATAAAACTAACATTATTTTTACACCTAATTGCATTCGTCCAATTTTTCTTTTTGAAAGATTGTTAGTCAAAAATATATTTAATAAGTAGAAGAAGACTAAAATAAAAGAAAATCACCCTCAAATAAACAGAGATTTGAGTCTTCTCATATTTGGGATATACGAAACTGAAAAATAATAATTAATGGTATATTTAACTCGCGAATTTAGCAAAACAATAAATAAAAAATAATTTCTAAAACTTTTATGGGGAGGGGCGGGTTAAAAATAAAAAAAATGTTATGCGAGGTAGGGAAATTTTTTATTTTGAGCGAGGTACAACTAACCAAACTTGTATGAGGATCCATTAACAAGTTGACATGTGGATTGTGTGGGCACAAATTATCCTTTAAAGTTGCAACTAAAATCAAAGTGGAGAGACAGTGTAAAGTTTAATTGGAAATTGAAACAAAATGTGGGGTCCGCGTCAAATACAATTAAATAAACTAAAATAGTGTATTCAAAGTAGAAAATTGCACAGTAAAAAAGTAATGAAACGAACGAAAAGTTATTTTATACGTATATTGAAATTTTCTGATTAAAACTATTTTAATTAAAATGTCAAATAAGATATCAATGCCCAGATTGATGTTTCATTAATTTACTATTTCTAAAAATAAAATATAAAATTTAATATATTTAATATAAACTTTGTACGATTTAATAACAGTATAATAAGTAGAAATTTGACTCTTTTGCTTCAAATTAAAATGAAATTCGTACTATATAATGTTGTTATTCATCTAACACCATTTAGATAAAAGAAATACTCTAATAATTTGGTCGTTATATCATAGGATACCTTTTATAATTTTCACTTTGTTAGACATTTCAAGTCTTTTTCTCAGTCTATATATCAAATATCCATTTTTAAAAATAACGCGAGTTTGAAAAAAATAGAATATACATAAATCTTATTTTATCTTATAATATAGATCATTTTAAAAAGTAACGCAAATTTGAAGAGATCAAAGTGTATATAAATATTATTTTATCTTGTAATATAGAAATAATATTTTTTTATATAAATTTTGTCCTTTCTTCATTTGAAGCTTTCTTGCTATCTGTTTGTTTTACTCAAGGTGCCTTTACAAGTATAAACTTTCCTGGCAAGATTTGTTGAAAGCTTTTACTATCCGGATCCGCCCTAACGCCTTCTTGGCTCAATGGGTAATCCAACGGACTTATTCGACAGCCTTTCAATAATCTGTCTGGATTATTTTAACTTGACCTTAGCATAACTGTTCAATATGTATAAACAATAAACATAATCGTCATTTCTTATAATAACTTAGTATGTTATAGTTCAACACAAATAACTTAGCATATCATTTAGGCTAAGCACATATGTAAAGATACTAAAAATAAAATCAGTACCTGGATTTGGACTCCTCAAGATCCTTGAAGTATGTACCAAACTGAAAGATTTTATTATTCAAACAACTGAAAGATTTACAAAAGAAAATACTAGAGAGAGAGAGGGGGTTCCGAGACCTTCCTCACTAAATAAAATATTGCCTCCTCATATAGAGGTCGGAAAATCTAAAGATGGCATACACAATTTACAATGGCCAATAAGAAAAAGATAAGACCGACAAACAAACGTGGTCTTTCCACTAAAAATGTGGCCGACATATTATCATGGCCCTAATTCAATTTTATTAAAGTTTTTTGTTTTATTACCCCAATTATTTTATTTCTGGGGCCTTCTTCATTTTACGCCTTTCCTTTTCCTTTGTCTTTGTCTTTGCAGGCGGTGTTGCTGGAAGATTCTTCCACTTGGTCTTGAAGTCGTTGAAGAAGAGTATCGATATCAATCTCTTCGTTGCTATTAGCACTTTGTGCTTCTCCTGCCGCCATGCACAACTCTTCATCATCATTAGTGTGGCTGGCTGATATCATGGATACATCTTCTCTTACATCCATGTCGATATTTCTCATTAAATCTCTTTTTACTTCCTCTATGTATAGAGCTATTGCTTCTGATTTGGATATTAGTCCTTTCTTCATTTGAAGTTTTCTTGCTATATGCTTGAATGGGCTGAGATCATCCATCTGTGGTTTTGATTTTTCTGTGCTTTGATATTTATACACAACAGATTGATTGAATCTATTATTTCTTGCCCATGGAATTTTCCTTCGAGATCCTTCTGAGTTAACTTATTTCAAAACTTTGTATAAAAAGTTCTTTGTAAACATGAGAATCCTTTAGAGGTATTATTAACTTCTATAGACCATTTCATGATCCAATGGATTGAAAATTCTATTAAAAAAAATACATTAAAGACATTCCATTAAAAAATATAGGGAAAATATCAACTCATTCAGAATATAATTCTTTATAAGGTTATGGTAATATTTTTATCGAGGGACCATATAAAGTCCATCATTGAAAAAACCAATTTGGAATAGGTTGGCTAAAAACATGCGAGCATATTTTTATAAACCACGAATGTTTTCTATTAGCATTTTCATATAATAGAACTTTATTAAAGTTATCCATATAGTCCCAACAATTGTATTTTACTGCTACTTTCTGCTCTGGATGGATATAATTCCTTTCTTTTAATGGGCTCATTCTCCATTCTTCTGGAGCCATAATCTTTTTTATTATAATTTTTAAAAAGTTATAAACTTTTTTAGTATTGGCTGGATAAAAATGCTGGAATTCACCAGACCCTGTTGCTGAGAGTATCATCTTATAATGCATCCTGTACTTATAAGCAGGAGTGGTATAATAAACCGAATCAAGATATCTATGCATTATTTGTCATGGATCATCTTTCCATCGTAAATCACTTTGTTTAAGAAGAAGTATAACTTTTTTTTTATCATTTTGATCAAATATTTCTATGTTCTCTTCATCTGTAAGAACTGTAGAATATGATTGAGGAATACTATCCTTCTCTTGTTTAGATTGTACAAAATCCAAAAATTCTTTTTACATCGGATGATCAGTATTAAGATCACTTGTAGAAGCAATATTGACGAGGGTATTACCTCTTTCATTTCCTGTTTTTCCTATTCCCCTTCTTGAGGGTGGGGGCCACGAAGGTATCATCCTGTCATTCATTAAAATAAAAGATTAGTGTAAGTATTCCCTTGTGAGAAAATCAAGCAAACTATTATCTGATCCTTTTTTATAATGAATATCAAAATCAAATGGGGCTAATAAAGTCTGTCATCTAGCAAACATTTATTTTGAAACATCATGTTTACAGTCTTTATTAAACATGAACTTAGCATCTTGACAATCTGTTTTTATTAAAAACTTTTTATTATATAAATCACCTTGAAATTTTAAAATATTTTTCACAAAAGCCAAAATCTCTTCTGCTACGGTGGCATAGTTTTTCTGACTGCTATTCCATTTGTCAGAATAAAATTGCACAATGTAATCCTACTTATTGTCAGGGCAATATTGTGTTAGAACACCATCATACCCTATATCTGAAACATCAGTCTCAACCGTTTTCTTCCAATGCGGATTGGCTAATGTAGGACAATGAAGGTTTTTAACCTTAGACTTAATTCGGCAAATAGCTTTAGTATGACTATTATTCCACGCCGGAGGATTCTTTTTTAACCTATCATATAAGACAGGTGTATCTTTGGCTAGATTCTTTATAAAAAGGGCAACATAGTTGAGACTTCCTAGAAATCTTTGTAACTGAGTTTTATTAGTCAATATATCAGAAAATTTAGAAGCAAATTCAATGCTTCTGTTTATAGGATTAATTCTTCCTTTCTCAATATAATGTCCCAAAAATCTAACCTTTGTTTGAAACAGTGCCATATTTGGATTAGAAATAACTAATCCATTTTGGATAATAATTTTTTTAAATAAATCCAAATGCTTGAAATGTGTATCCATAGTTTTGGAGAAAATCAATATATCATCTATGTAAACAATTATAAAATTGCTATAGGGTATGAAAATATCATTCATAATTTTTTAAAATTCTGATGGAGCGTTTTTCAAACCAAAAGGCATAACGTTCCATTCGAACTGTCCCATAGGAACATTAAAAGTTGTTTTATACCTGTCTAATTCAGTAATCTGAATTTGCCAATAACCTGATTTTAAATCAAATTTTGAAAATATAATTGCATCATAAACTCTATCAAGCAAATCCTTTTTATTAGGGATAGGATATCTAATCCACTTAAGAGCTTTATTAAGGGGTTTATAATTAATAACCAGCCTGGGGCACCTCTTTCCTGTTCAGCACGTTTATTAACATAAAAGGTTGTACAAGACCAAGGCGACTTAGAATGCCTTATAAGGCCTTTTTGAAGTAAGGAATTAATTTCTTCTTTGCATAATTCTAAATATTCAGGATTCATCTGGCAAGGTCGACCTTTAGAAGGAATATTACTATCATCAAAGTTGTCTTCATAATGAAGGCTGACTACATGCTTTTTTCTATTCCAAAATTCATTTGGGTGGTCTCCACATATTTGAAGAGAGAATTGATTTTTTAGAAAAGAAATTTTTTCTTGTAATTTTAAATTTTGTAATAAGGTATCAACCTCAATGTTGTTGATTTTTTCTTTTATAAAATTAACTTGTTGATTTTTTGAAATCAGTTTAGAAGATAGCTCATTGATCATTCTGGTAAATGATTCTGTTATAAACTCAATAGTAAAAGATTTTCCTTCCCATGTTCCGACAATTCTCTTATTATCCCAATAAGTTAGGGAGAAAATGTCATTTATAAAAGAAACACCCAAAATAATTTGGTTAGTAATATCTTTTACTAAGACAAAACTCTGAGGGATACAATTATTTCCCTTACAAATAAAAGCCGTGGATAATTTATATTCTATACCCATCTTACTGCCATTAGCAGATCTTAGACTGTGAGTAGTTTTATTGAAATATCTCGAAGGGATTATCCTTCCTAAATGCAATTTAAATCAGCAGCACTATCAATCAAGGCTGTAAACTTTTATTTTATAATTATAATCAATAAGAAGAGTAATTTTTGTATAAAGTTTTTGAGAAGTGATTGCTTTTAAATTTTATAAAAAATCTTCTCTATCATTTCCTTTAAACTTAAGTATTTGTAGAAACCTATCACTTTCGTCTTCATATGAAGATTCCGAGCTATTATCAAGCCCTTTTTGACTTTCAATATTATCAAGTCTATCTTCAATAGCAACATTCTTCTTTTTTAAAATCTGAATATCACTTTTGAGATTATTAATCTCTTCCTTAAGATCTTGGATAGTAGTAGGAGTGCTTATTAGCTTCCTTTTCTCATGAAGAAGTTTTTTCACTTCAGACATTATATATGAACCTTCTTTTGTGGGGATATTATCCTCGATAGTATGATTTCCATAGGTAGTAGTTTCATTGATTCTGTCAATAATTTGAGTTCTTATCTCCGGATCTTTGACAATTTTAAGGAGTTCAATGATTTTTTCATTATCAATAACATTGATACTTAATTCTTTAAACTGGGAATAGATCTTATATAGATCATCCTCTTCTTTGTTATCACAACTTAGACTTTGCTGACATGGCGAACACTCGCTATCAGATGTCATGCAATTCTCTTGATCTAAAGCTCTTATGTCTTCATTGCTGGAGGATTCTCCATAATTGCTATACCCTTCATCTGTTCCTTCAGATTCAGAGTTCAGAAGGATCTTACATAAGGAATCCTTAATATTCTCTTCTATGTCAAGGTTTTTGATTTTTTTTCCTTGACTTTGCAATCCCTAGCATAATGGCCAAATCTACCACATTTGTGGCAAGTATCTGATTTGCCAAATCTCCTTTTCTCTTTATAAGGTTCATCTCTTCTTTCTTTTCTATTCTTCTTTCTTCCATGCCTTATAATCCTTTTTAGAAGATTTGTTCTTAGAAAAATGCTTCCTATCTTTGGAAGATGCTTTAGGAATATCTAAAGCGAATTGTTCACAAAATTCTCCTAACTGTGGTCTTTCATTAAGACGATGCCTTTTGATTTGTTGATTCAACTTGATTTCATTGCACAAGGATAATCCTTCTTGTACACAGGCACTTATGAGTTTTCCATAGGTATAGTTATCATAGTTAATGATATGGCTGTCTGCTCTAAGAGTTTTCCTAACTCTTTCAGCAAAGAGGGTTGGTAATTCATCTATAAATTTGGATTTCCAATGAGAGCTATTACACTCAGGCAGCTCCATAACTCTGCTTAGAAAAACATTTTTATACCATCTGAAAGATGTGAGAGTTTTACATCTAAGATTTTGGAGCATAGTTCTTATGGTCTCGCTATTATCAGACCATCTTCCTGAGAAATGTTCTATGATATTAAGAACAAGAGTATACACAACATTCTGAGTAATATCCTGCTCTCCTTCTTGCTTAACAGCTTGAAGGATCTTATCCCTTTGTTCAGGATTTAAATAATTATCCCACCAGCCTTTTAGTTGGCCAGTAAATCCTGCAGTTATCATGTTAGCAATAGTTTTATCACTATTCTTATTAGCCTTACAGATAGTACTATACATAAGCATCCTATGTACCGTTGTATAAATATGTCTATCTGTATGACCATCTATGCTCCATTCATAGATTTTCTTTCCATTATAACTATTAGTTATAATATGTTCATGCTCTTCTAAGAGTACATCTTGCGGAGTAGGTCTAGGATAATTGTACATCCTTTGGACCGACTTTCTAGCATATTTCTCTGAGATTTTATTAATCTTATCAGAAATCTCTTCTCCTTCTGAAAATTCATTAGCACTTAAAGGTTTCATATTCATACCTTTGAATTTTCTTTTCAAGAGACTTTCAAGGTCCGAGAGGTCTTTAAGCTTGAAATCTTCAATTTCTGGGGGAGGTTGGATGCTAGTAGTAGCTACCTTCTCTTTTCCTTTAGTATCAGAATTTACCTTAGAACATAATTTATCAATTCTATCATGAATAGAAGTAACCTGCTCTCCTAAGATGTTCATATAAATGTTAACATAATTTTGTTGCTTAATCATAATATTAATATGCTGAGAAGTAACTAACGCAGCATTATTTTCAAATAATTTTGCCAAAGCATTAAAATCGACAATTTTGTCATCTTTTTAAATTTGAAAGGATTGTAAGGGAGAAAAAACAGATTTAGTAATTTTCCCAGTACTTAGTTTAAAATCTCTTTCTATCATAGAAATATAATTATGAACATGTTTGGTCATAAACCATGGAACAAAAGCAATCAATACATTTTGCTTTGATTCAATAAGATTTTTATAAAATTCTTCTTGGAAACAAATCCGCTTTTCTTTATTAAACTTGTTAAAGAACCACTTTCTGAAAGGTTTCCATCTTGATTTCAAGAATTCTTTAGAAATTTTTTCTCTTGCCGATGATCCCGGACTAAAATCAATTTATTTTCCAGTCATCATAAAATATTTTTTATGTGGAGAGTCCATCTAGAAAATTCATTTCAGACTCAGTTATATCTAGGTCTGAACTGGGCCTGGATATAGACCTAGCAATATTATCTTTATCAATCTTAATATTGTCACATCTGTAATTTTCTCTAATCTGAGAAGTAGATGCTCTTGAGGGAATCTGTACAGTATAATCAACAGGAGAAATATATGAAAAACTAGATATAGATAGTTTAGAGGTCATGCTATGATTATCAATTTTATTAAGCATAGCCATAGGATCAGAAGATGTAATTTTAACAGTTTCATCATTCAACTGTTCAACTTCTGAAACATCATTATTAATATTATTTTTCGGTTGGGCTGCACCTTCAATGACCCATTCTTGTGGGAAATCAATCTCGTCCCACTGGATAGGTCTTCTGGTAACAACCTTTGATTTACCAAAATTAGTTTCTATAAGAATAGTTTCATTTTTAAAATCAATCATTCTACACATTGGATTCAAAGTATGTAGAAGTTTATAATAAATTCTGTAACATATGCAAACAACTTCAGTTCCAGGCATATAATCATAACCATGAAGTTTAACATTAAGCATTAGAGCATTTAATGAATTCTCATCTTGTACGGAGATCAGCAAGTTAGGATAAGCATTAAAATAAACTGGTTCATAAGCCAGACTAGTTTGTATTGTCTCTATAAGGGATTTCTTCCAATTTTGGTTTCTACCATCTCTCAAAGCTGCTATAAAGCTTTCTGGTAGTCCTCTTAAGGTAAGGGGCTTAAATGCCACCAGGACCAAATCAATATGCAGAATCTGTAAATTTCCCTATAAGGGGCTAGATCATTTTCAGATAATAATCTAAAAGTTTGATGATCCTTTTCAATAGTGAGAGTTTCTTCAGTGGTTTTAACCACTTGTTTGAGGCCCAATTTCTCAAACGTTCCCATTTGGTATATAATCCTGAGAGATACTTTAGGAATAATCCACTTATTAAGTAGATCTAGATATTGAGGTATATCATATTCTTTTTTCTACTGTTTTTAACAGTCTACTGTTTTTAACAGTAGATCTTCTTTTTATCATATGCATAGAAATAATATGTTTTTTATATAAATTCTTAATTAAACAAGTTAAATAAATGTGAATATAAAACATAAAAATAATAATATTGGTCAGCTGGTAATATGACTTCTCATTCCCTTCATTACCATTTTAATGGGTATTTTTTCACTTTCAATACAACATTTTAGTTTATTTAATTGTATTTGATATAGACCCCACGATTTTCTTTCAATTTCCGATTAAACTCTACACCCTCTCTCCTCGTTGGTTTTAATTGCAGCTTTAAAGGACAATTTATGCCCCCCACAATCCACATGTCAACTAGTTAATAGATCCTCACACAAGTTTTGTTGGTTGTACCTTGCTCAAAATAAAAAAATTCGCGAGGCAGGTGGATTAAAATATTTGCTGAGTTAAAATTCAACCCACCTCATATCAATCCCACCCCACCCCACCCTACTCTATTCTCATCTTTAATAATATATGGTATGACATGATATATAATTTTGGAGTACTTTCGTTATTATAAACCCTTTTAGACAAAATCAACTAATATTTTTAATAAATAAATTTTATACTAAATATAATTAATAAAAATGCATATAACTTACATGTTTAAAAGTGTTAGGGAATTTATTATCAATAGTCAGTATATTAGTTAACTAATTTAAGTTCATTTCTTATTTATAAGTTTAGAATGATACATGTTTTTAAAAAAAAATTATTCTACGTTTTAATCAAATACATGAATAAGATATTCAACAAAAATGTTATTCTTCATTATTAAATTTCATAAAAATATATAATAAGTTAGAGATATATTTCAATTGGGCGAAAATGTAGCATTTACATAGTATAGGGGATATAAATGTCTCAAAAGAAAATAAAGGGCATTTCTCTTTAGACTAGCACTAGTCTAATGCATTTACAGTTTCTATCTTAATTTATGTGATACATATAGAATTTAGAGAATCATCAAAATTGTTATATAATTTTATTTTTTAAAATACTTTAATTTGTTAATTATTTTGATATAGAGTACTCCTTTTGTAACTTTTAAATAATATTTTTTTCTCTCTATCCCAATTGATGCGATAAAGATAAAATTTTAAAAGTCAAACAATTTTTTTAAATATATTTTTCAAATATTCAAGTTGTTAATTTTTGTGATTTATATTAATTTTTATGTCATTTTGAAATAAGATATATTACTTTTTGAAAATAAATTTCATATATTTTTTTTAAGAAAATATGAAATTTCAAGAAAGTCTTATTTGAAGATGAAATTATGTTTGATTCATTTTTTTACAATGAATATTTTGACTATAATTTATGTTTGGGCGTATTTTTTCTTATAAACATAAAATGTAATTCATATTTCGTACTTTTAAAAAAACTATCATACAACTTAATTATTCTATCTGAAACAAATCACTTTGTTTATAAAATTATTAATGCTTATTTCAGTGAAATAATATAAATTTATAATTACAAAAATATTTTATTTTTAGTTATCATATTTTAATCCTTACTATTTACTTCACAATTGTTTGGGAGGAATTTTCTTTTTTTTGTAAGTTACAATTATTTGGAAATTTTATCTTATTTTATATTGGGAAGTGAAAGCAAAACAAAAAATTAAAAGAGAAAACAAAAAGAATAAACATTTGATCTTACCATCCATTATGCGCTGACATTACTTTGATTGTCTTTATGAATAGGGTTTGTCCTTTTTCAATATTTGCCAACATATGCATATAATTGTGCCGTATAAGAAAAAAGATTCGAGGGCAAAATTGAAACATTAAAAAATAATGCAAACGATAGTTTAATTAAGCTATCAAGGTTTGACAAAGCAGGTACAGTGAAACTCTTTTTAGATCAATCATATTATTTGATTTCAACTAAAAAAAAAAAGACTTTAAATTTTTTTAAAAAACTAAAAAATGACTAATTTGTTCTCTAAATTCCAAACAAGCAAATAGATTAAAGAGGAAAAAAAATAAATAAATATAATAAATAAAGGAGTTTGGATTGAACTTCCTCTTACTTTGTTCGAGAATAGTTATCCACTATATTAATAATAGTTGTCCAACAATATTTGTCTAATTTAATAAATTAAGAGATAATTTATCTTTTGTATCTATTTTATCCCTTGTTGTTAAATACTATTTATCATTCAACACATTTGTCAAAGCATTATATAAATATTTAATCAAGTCAAAAAATAATATATTAATATTATTCTTATTATTTATTTGGGTTTCTTAATGGATATGTCAAATAATAGTGGACAATTATTGTGGATCCTGCAGTAATATATATATACATATACTAGAATAGAAGGCAAAAAAAAGCATGTGTATAGCGGTGTTCATATGGAAAGCGCATCCGCTGTATCCCTTCCTCCTATTCCTCAACAGAGATGAATACCACAATCGGTAGGGAATCTCTTTTTTTCTATACATTGTTTTCTGAGTTTTATTGTTTATGATTCGTTTGTTAATGTTATCATCAAGTCCAACGAAACCTTTGTCATGGTGGGAAGATAGTGATATACTTGGTGGAAGGGATGAAGTTGCTGGTGGGACTTGGCTGGCTTGTACTCGCTCCGGAAGACTGGCTATCCTTACTAATGTTCGAGAAATCAATTCAAATTCACATACCAAAAGTAGGGGAGACCTTCCTCTTCGATTCTTGAAGGTCATCAATTTTTATTCATTCTCATACCCTTTTACCTGGACATTTCAATTTATCCATTAAAACGCCTAATTAACTTTTGATTTGCAGAGTGTAAAGAGCCCTCATGATTTTTCAGAGCAACTTTTGAAAGAAGCAGGTGAATATAATGGGTTTAACTTGATAGTAGCTGATCTTTGTTCAATGACTATGCTTTATATAACCAACCGACCAAAACACACCGGTATCTCCGTCACTGAGGTTTCACCCGGTATTCATGTTTTATCAAATGCAACACTAGACTCTCCATGGCCTAAGGTACCAAATTCCTTTGCTTCCTCATGGATCTTCTTCTTGATGACTTTGTTAGACTATTTTTATACTATTAACTGCACCCTGGGACTTCTATCACCCACAGTATGGTATCCATATATTGCAGTCAAGGTGAAGTGCATACCTCCAGTGGTGATTTTAATATGAATGAACTCGTCATTTGTTTGTATGACCATGAACATTGAGTTTATGTTTATCCCAGCTAAGCCATATATCCTGCCCTGCCCAGCAGTATTATAATTTATAGTTATGTTCCCAACTCCACTCTTGACCAATTCTCTTCACAATTCTGGATGCATGCTTTGCTCCAACTCTATGTTCTAAACTATGTGTGAACCCCACATCATTCTCCTTTATAAATTTATTCATTTCTCTATGCTTATTGAAGCCCCTCACATTCCATGTGATGAGCTTATTGAAGTATCAGGGGCTCTGAAGAGCTGGGAGGAAGCAGGAGTACATGCAAAAATTAGAGATAGATGGAGAATTATCCCTGCTGCTATATGGTGGTCAACTTGGAAAGAGAGGAATTCTAGGTGTTTTGAGAGCATAGAGAATAGTGTGCAAAAGGTTAAGCTAAATTGCATTGTGTTGTTATATTTTTGGTGTAATCAGGTATACTCAATTGAAACTATCTCTATAGTTGATGTTTTAGACTCAATTTAGGTTTAGAGTAGTGAAATTTGTAGTACATATTTTTGAACTTAAAAAATAGTAAAAATATGTATTGCAAATTTCACTGCTCTGAACCTAAATTGAGTCTAAAACATCAACTATAGAGACAATATCATTAGAGTATACCTGGTTACACCAAAAACATAACAACCCAATGCAGTACTTGTGTATATAAGGTTTCAGTACAAGGGTTGTACTGGCTGTGATATAATATAAAGTTACTGAGTTAAAAAAAAAAGAAACTATAGGCAAAGGAGGTGCACTCCTTTTGTGCATCAGGATGTCCCTGTCCACCTAACGCTAGCTTGGGTGACAAGACCTCAAAACTATTACCAGTGGAAATTGTATCAGGTTTAGAGGTTGATATACCCTTTGTTGCTGATCTCCTCTTAGTATATGGCATTCATCCTCCAACCTAGCTTCACCAGAAGGAATATGACTAGACCCTGTCTCACCATGCAGAGGATCTTCCGTTGAAACTTGTCACTCCTGCCTAAATTTCAGAGGACCTTGCTTATAGGAAATTAACCTTCTCTTGGTTTCTTGGACAACCCCTGATGAGTAGGTTTTTCTTCCCTCCACTCTGAAGAACATTTTGGTTAGTCTCTTGTGCCTGTTGCTTCTGTTCCCTTCTCAGCTTGCCTTGGTCTATCCCTGGCACAGTCATCGCCTAGTTGACAACATGTGCCCCAGTACATAGGTTTCCAAGCATATTGATTCACTTGATCAAACTTCCTACCATTAGGATCAAGTACCAGCACAGTTTGAGGGAGAAATCTTGTAATGTCCATTCCCACCAAAACTCTAGCATAAGAGATCCTTTCAAGCTGTGTGCTACATTCATCAGCAATAAAGAGGGGTTCCCAGTCCCCTACTAGTTCTACTACTGAGGGATTCCGCACTCCAACAATTGAGAGGGAGATTGGGAAACTTCATCCACAAGGGAATAGTCTTCAGCACTTCAGTAGCAAAGTCAAAATTAGGAGTCCAAGTTTTGATAATAATAAGCTAGCATTGGGCATTTGAGGTCCAGCACATAAGATTTCATTTCTATCTTCGAAATAAGTGCATTTGAGGACAAAATACCCATCATCATGATAGTGTATCTTAGGTTTGTCAGTAAAAGACCATTTACTAGCAATGAACCTTTCCAGACTTGCAATGGTTGGTGAAGCTCCTATCACATAGAGTATAAGAGCAGTCTTCCACTTCTGAGTCTCTTTATCAATTTCAACTTTCGGAAGCTCCACAATCTTCTGTGTCCATCCTGGATTTTAGGAGCTATGAAAGTAAAGTCTTATACCTTTCTCAGCTAGCTTATTTCCCTTAAACAGGTTAGACCAAGCTTTGTCCCTTGAACCCCAATTACGATGCCCTCAACAGGTGCCTGAACACCCAGGTAATTTGGCTAGCCGCATGGATGTGGTTTACATCTAGTGTACTTCCTTTCCCTTTACCTTTGCTTCCAGATTCAACCCTAGCAAGCCCAGATTCAGTTACTGTTCCATTGGCTGGAACAAATCTAGATACTGAGGAAGTGTTTTGCAGTAACTGCATGTGGCACACTCGATCCTTGTGGGACAAAGGAAAGGTTTCCAGTAGTAGTATAAGGAGGAGTAGAGGTTTCACTAGTCCGCCTAAGGAGTGCTGGCCATGCCTCTGAGGCTCCATCATCGGTGCTCCGAGGTGGTGATAACACTCTTTTGGCTAGATCCGACTGTTCACTCTTGCGCTTCCCATAACCAGTGACATGACAATCAAGAGGAACGAGTTTTTTCAGTTAGAGAAGCCTAAATCTGCCTTTGATTTCCTTTATCGTCCTACTCCTCCACCCATGCCGGCGAGCTGGTGCACTATAGTAGCACATTGACCTGTATAGGTAGGAGAGAGGACAGAAAAAATTTAGCTTTCCCTTCCATGAAGTAATTTAGATGGTCAATAACAGCAGTGTCAGCTATTAGTAGTTAATTTAAAAGCTTGAATAATTTCATCCGCATAGAAGAGGCGCAAAATTGGAGGGGTTTTATTGTTGATCTTAAAGGGCTCCCAAGTGTGGTAATCAACTGCAAGATTAATGTGTCCTGAGAGCATTTCCATGCATAAAATAAATAAATACGGGGATAAAGGATCTCCTTGACTAATCCCTCTAGTTGGTGAAAAACCAGGAGCACATTCTCCGTTAATGAGAATTTGAGTTGTGACTGTAGAGATACAACTCATAACAAGATTTACAAGATCAGGTAGAAAATTAAAATTGACAAGGGTTGGCTTAATAAAGCTCCATTCTAGCCTATGATTGCCATTTCGAGGTCAATTTTTAGTAAATCTTGGATCGTTTGGCTTTAGAAGTTCTGAAGTGATTCAAAATTTCTTGAACTATAATAGCATTATCGGACGCTCTTCGATTTTGAAGCAAGCAGATTGGGATGGATGGATGAGGTTTGGCATATGAGGTTTAATATGATTTGCGATAATTTTGGGATTAACTTGTATGTCCTATTGCATAAACTAATTGGTCTGTATTGAGCCATGGAAGATAGGCTTTGGACCTTAGGAATAAGACAAAGGAAGGTTTCATTTATTAGTTCAGAGATCTGCTTAGTGGAAAAAAATGTTATTGCAAAAATTGATGACTGACGTCTTAAGTTGGAGCCAAAATTTTTGGTAGAAAACTAGGTGTAATCCATCCGGCCCTGGAGATTTAAAAGGCTTAAAAAATTTAAGAGCAGTATTAATTTCCATTTCAGTTAGAGGAGAGTCTAACATCATTAAGGAGTATACCACACTGGGAAGGAGAGTAGTATCGTGGAGATGAATCATGATCAGTAGTATATAAGTTTTCATAGTAATTAAGCACAGTACCCTTTATAATCACACTTAATTAGTCAAACCAAAATATTCTTTAAGAGGCAGAAAGAACATGCAACATTTCTGAATTAAAATTGTTGGATAATTATGTTGTGGAGCGTTGAGATATATAGTTCACCACACATTGATGGACGAGATTGATGAAAAAAGGGCCAGGTCATGGATATTATCAATTTATTTTAGCAACATGCAATTCTGGTAAAAAGAGATTCACTACCTAGATTAAGGGACAGCTTTATCAATTTATAAATAAGAAACTCACCCTGAGATCGTGTTAAATAGTTTTTAGGACCTCCCTATGATAAAACTCGACAAAGCTTATATAGAATAAACTAAAAAGTTCTAAGAGCAATAATTCAGTTCAGAAAGAGACAAGCATTACAATTTCAAATATCCACATGAACATGAACATAGTAACAACAATTCATATGGAAAATGTTATTTTGTCTTCCCACACTTAATGCTCAATTCCAAAACTTCCTTCGTTTGATGACAGACTATTAACAGAGCAGGAAAAATAGTGTTGCAAAAGTTGGTAATGGTTTATATCTATAACTGCTCTACAAATGGTTGTTTTGGATATATTAATGCTAAGTCAAACGCTTGTTCCAAGACCAAAAGGGGTAAAGGAAAAGAAGTGAAAACACAGATCCATACCCCTAGCTTTTTCGAAGGACATCAGACTTGAATGTAAAATCCTATATTGTCCTGTACTTGTTGGTTGGCATGGTCTAACTTGTACCATGAGAGAAATTGAACAGTCTGCATTCGCATTGTTTCTCTAACTTGCAAATCAGCTTTTATGTTATAATACTGAAAGCGTTTACCCTAATGCTTTTGGCTTCTATAAGTTCTCAAGTGTTTTTGCTTGCTGTCAACCTTGTGGAGCAGATATTTTGCTGGCTTGTCTGAGTTTCCCCCCAAGCCAGTCTTATCTTTTATGTTTCATTGGATTTTCTCTCTTATGCTGTTGTGTCCACTCTTCTCTTTTCTGATAGGTGCCTACATTTTTATTTTTATTTTATTTGGAGAATTCTAACTGTGTATTCAGCAGCATTAAGGAATGTTGGACACCATATTTACAATTCAGATCAGCAAAAAAGCTTGTCCTTTTTACAAGTACAAAGCTTCTAGAAAGTCTAGTAATGATTAAGTATCCTCTACATATTTTCCTTTACACCAAAAGTACAAATACTGTTTACATTCATCTTAATTCTCTGTATAGAGCTGCTATTGTCTTCAAAACACCTTGCATTTCTCTCTTTACACAGTCCTCCATAAACAAGCCTATAATAAATTCCACCTTTTCTTCTACCTTTCCCTTCCACATTGCTCCAGCACTTCACAACTTCAATCGTAAACTCTGGCATGACTCAATTCAGTCCAGTCATGCTCAAGAAAATCTGCCAGACTGATCATTCTCTTGCAGTGTAACAACAAATGACTATTATTCTGAGCATTATCCAGACATAGGAAGCATCTTGAGCTTAAATGAGTTCCCCTTCTTTGCAAAAGAAGTAGGGATGGCAATGGGGCGGGGCGGATGCGGAGCAGGGTGGGTTTAAGGCCATGCGGGGCGGAGCAGGTTTAAGGTTATGCGGGGCGGGTGGGATGTGGGGCGGGTTGAAGTGGTTTTTTTTAAAACTAATGCGGGGCGGGGTGGTTTGTGGGTATATGTGATTTTATGTGAGTTCAAACTTAATTTTAACATGTTATAAAAGTTATAAAACATCATTTATTAAGATAATTTCTTTAAAACTACTAAAACATTCAAGATAGTAAATGAAAACGGTTCAATAACAAATAATACAGTTTCTTACATGTTTCCCAATTGATCTCTAAAAATAATAATTTAAGTCACTATCCTATTAAATTAATACTAACTTAATGAAAAAATGAATTTATTTTTATGAATTTTATTTTTAGTATCAAACTTAACTAGAAAAAGAAAAATTAAAAAACTTATGCGGGGCGGGTCTATGCGAGGTGGGGCGGGTTGAAAATGAAAAAAAGTTATTATGCGGGGCGGGGCGGGGCGGGGCGGGGCGGGGGGATTAATAATTTTGTGGGTTAAGCTCAACCCCCCCCCCCAGG